>SAYR01023573.1:660902-687189 GCA_004382745.1 Argopecten irradians irradians | reverse complement strand
GGTAACCAAACTTAAACTATCAAAATCCAAGATGGCCGCCTGGGCCATTCTTAGTTAACGTGATCGGTCCCAAATTGCAATATGCACAACTAGGGACCTAGGGGAACCTACATATGAAATTTGAGAAAGATCCCTTCAGCACTTTCTGAGAAATAGCGGTAACAAACTTTAACTATCAAAATCCAAGATGGTCGCCTGGCAGCCATCTTGTTGACCGATCGGTCCCAAAATGCAATATGCACAACTAGGGCCCTAGGGGAACCTACATATGAAATTTGAGAAAGATCCCTTCAGTACTTTTCTGAGAAATAGCGGTAACAAACTTTAATTATCAAATCCAAGATGGCCGCGTGTCCGCCATCTTGTTTGACCGATCGGTCCCAAAATGCAATATGCACAACTAGGTCCTAGGGGAACCGCATATGAATTTGGAGAAAGATCCTTTAGTAACTTTCTGAGAAATAGCGGTAACAAAACTTTAACTATCAAAATCCAGATGGCCGCCTGTCGGCCATCTTGTTAACCGATCGGTCCCAAATTTGCAATATGCACAACTAGGGTCCTAGGGGAACCTACATATGAAATTTGAGAAAGATCCCTTCAGTACTTTCTGAGAAATAGCGGTAACAAACTTTAAATATCAAAATCCAAGATGGGCCGCCTGTCGGCCATCTTGATGACCGATCGGTCCCAAAATGCAATATGCACAACTAGGGTCCTAGGAGAACCTGCATATGAAATTTAAGAAAGATCCCTTCAGTACTTTTTGAAAATAGCGGTAACAAACTTTAACTATCAAAATCCAAGATGGCCGCCTGTCGACCACTTTGTTCGCCGATCAGGTCCCAAAATGCAATATGCACAACTAGGGTCCTAGGGGAACCTACATATGAAATTTGAGAAAGATCCTTCAGACTTTCTGAGAAATAGAGGTAACAAACTTTTAACTATCAAAATCCAGATGGCCGCCTGTCGGCATCTTGTTGAACGCGATCGGTCCCAAAATGCAATATGCACAACTAGGGCCATAGGGGAACCTACATATGAAATTTGAAAAAGATCCCTTTAAGTACTTTCTGAGAAATAAGCGTATAACAAGAATTGTTAACGCAGACACGGGACGGACGGACGGAAGGACGGACGGACGGACGGAAGGACGGACGGATGACGGACCACGGACGAAAGGCGATTTGAATAGCCCACCATCTGATGATGGTGGGCTAATAAATCCAAAATCATTATCTTACCAGAATATTCAATACACATGTAATTTTCTTCAAAAGTTTTTTTTTTCTCTCTAACATTTCAAAACATTATGTCCCTTTAACTATAAATGCTTTCAAGATTTAACTGTAATTCTTCAATAACATTGAATTAGAAACGAAATAGGTCAAAATTATATTTATATTTTTGCAAAACTGTGTGAGAGCCCCCTGTGAGAGGACAATATTGTTCTGGGAGTTGACCTCAGGTGCCCCAATCCTGGCAGCTCTTATCAAAACACTGATGTTAACATTTATACACATCACTCTTCAGCTGGGGGAATAAAATATTTGTACTGTGTAACAAATATAATTAAAACCACATTTGTATGGAATTCATTTTTTTCAGTTATCTCCAAAATTACTGTAACAGTCCTTTCTATTTATCTCCAGACCTTAGTATCTATGGATCAGTAACACCAAGATATAAAAGACAAGGACATAGTCATTCAGATCCCCCGCCAATGGAGATATCAAAGCTGAAGTAAGTTTGATTGTGGAGACTTATTGTGTATGAAAAAAACCCAGGAAAAAGGAAGTTGAGGATAAAGATGGGTAGAGTTTTGCAAAGTAAACATTTACCATTTACCATGATATTTTCAGCAATGGTTTCCATGGTAACGGAAAAAGTGCAAAAAATGAAAACCTAAAAATAGCAAAAGGTACTACTAGACATAAAAGAATGTGTCTATGAAGTTTCGTGGAAATATCTCTGCTGGTTTTAGAGTTATGGCTCCAGAAATGAACCTGCTACAAAAAATATGATTTTTTCAGCAATGTTTCTATGGTTACAGAAAAAAGCAAAAAAGTGAAAACCTAAAAATAGCAAAAGGCACTACTAGACCATAAGAACAATGTGTCTATGAAGTTTCATGGAAAATATCTCTTTGGTTTTAGAGTTGTGCTCCGGAAACGATTCTTACACAAAAATCTGCCATTTTCAGCAATGTTTCCATGGTTACAGAAAAAAGTACAAAAAGTTAAAACCTTAAAATAGCAAAAGGCACTACTAGACCATAAGACCAATGTGTCTATGAAGTTTCGTGGAAATATCTCTTCTGGTTTTAGAGTTAAGCTCCGGAAACGAACCTGGTACAAAAATATGATATTTTCAGCAATGTTTCCATGGTTACGGAATAAATGCAAAAAATGAAAACTTAAAAATAGCAAAAGGCACTACAAGACCATAAGACCAATGTGTGTATGAAGTTTCGTGGAAATATCTCTACTGGTTTTAGAGTTATGCTCCGGAAACCATTCGTACGTACGTACGGACGGACAGACAGACAGACGGACGGAGGGACGGACGGAACCCATTTGTATATCCCCCGCCAACTTCGTTGGGTGGGGGATAAGAATAAACCCTCCCAAAACCAATAATTTCCCTTTATGTAAACTCACACTGCCGTGACCAACAGATGAAGGAGGAGGCAGGGCACATCCATACGTCTTCATACCAGCACCTGTACGGGCAGAGTCAAGGGACTTCTGCCCAATATCTGTGGAATCAATTAACAGTTGAGATTTAATACTGAAATGAACTTTAATATAAATGTATGAAAACTGTACATATAATCAATAGCATTGTTTTTGCTATTACAGTTTATCTATCAAACAAAATAGCACTGTGAAAGTAGTCTCCCCTTAGTTTAACAGCAAGGCAGTGTAATACAAACAAGAATTCCACAGAAGGGGATGTGTCGCCTGCACAGCATCAAACAAGAGGCCCATGGGCCTCAATGGTCATCTGACTCATGGCACAAAACAACAAAGTCACAGTATAAAGTAGTGGTTAATAATTAATATAAGCAATACAAGGAACTCCTTTGTTGAATATGTAAATTTCTGAAATAGGTAAAGGTCATTTGTTGAACAAACTTGGTAGCCCTTCGTCCATATATAGTTGTAACCCATTCCAGGATTAAGGAGGAGTAAGATTTTAAAGCCAAATTTCAGCAAAGCTCCCATTTTAGACCCCCGCGGCTCCATCCCCATGTTTGCATGTTGTTTGCCATCCCTTGAAACCCCTATAGATCAATTTTCGTTGAGACCGAAACCTGAAAAGAGGAAGTTCCCCCTTCTGAGCCCCACCCCTCTGTCCCCAGGGGTCAGATCTAACTCGTTCATAAAAAATATGATTGTCCTTCCCCAATGATGTTTCACACCAAATATGGTTGAAATCCATCCAAGGATGAAGGAGGAGTAAGATTTTAAAGCTTAAATTAAGAAAATTTGTCCCCAGGGGTCGGACCTATCTCATTTATATAAAAAATGGTTGTCTTTCCCCAATGATGTTTCATACCAAATATGGATGAAATCAATCCACGGATGGAAGAGGAGTAGTATTTTAAATAAGAAAATTTGCCCTTTTGGGGCCTTACCCCTCAGCCCCAAGGAGTCGGACCAGGCTCATTTATATGAAATATGATTGTCCTTCCCCAATGATGTTTCATACCAAATATGGATGAAATCAATCCACGGATGGAAGAGGAGTAGGATTTTAAAGCTTAAATTAAGAAAATTTGCCCTTTTGGGGCCTCGTCCCTCAGCCCCTAGGGGTCGGCCCAGGCTCATTTATATAAAATATGATTGTCCTTCCCCAATGATGTTTCATACCAAATATGGATGAAATCAATCCAAGGATGGAAGAGGAGTAGGATCTTAAAGCTTAAATTAAGAAAATTTGCCCTTTTGGGGCCCCACCCCTCAGCCCCTAGGGGTCGGCCCAGGCTCATTTATATAAAATATGATTGTCCTTCCCCAATGATGTTTCACACCAAATATGGATGTAATCCACTTAAGGGGTAAGGAGAAGTAGGCTTTTGTATAAATAGTCTTACGCACGACGCACGGTGCTTGGCGGACGGCGCATGGCGGACGGCGTACGACGACGGACAAAACATGATGACAATAGGTCATCCTGACCTTCGGTCAGATGACCTAAAAATAGTTATTTACAGTTGAAATAATTGTTAATAATTAGGTGCAGTTATCAAGTTATCAAAAGATATTTCAGTTATGGAGCGGAAACCAAAGATTTATCTGTTTTGATGATTTTAAAGTCCCGTAACTCTTGCAAATATTGACAGATTTTGACCATTATCGACGTCATCCCAGATCACATTGATATAAAGCAATATACTAAATTTGGGTGAAATCGGACAATAAATACAAAAGTTATCAAGCGGAAACCATGGATTTATCTGTTTTGACGATTTTAAAGTCCCATAACTCTTGTAAATATTGATGGATTTTGACCATTATCAAACGTATCCCAGATCTTATTGATACAAATTAAAGCAATATACCAAATTTGGTTGAAATCGGACAATATAATTATTAAGTTATCGCACGGAAACCATTTCCCAGACGCTGACGACACCGACGCCGACATAATGATATCTAAGTGTCACCCTTGCATTGCAGGTGACACAATAAATGAGTTCATAGTTTTTACTTGTTATACATTTAGTTTCAAAATCCTCATCCACGTATCCTCAGTATGTTCTTTTAGCACTTCTGATAGGCTTCTTCACAATATACAATCTTCGAACATATGGCTACATTTAGCATGTGTAAAATATTTTTCCTAAACCTCGATGATAGGCAATGCTCTATTTTGATTGGTCAAAACTGTAGAAGAGACAGGGAATTTCCTGTGTCTATTTATAGCCAAGATACCAGAATTTGCAATGTCAAGCTCTGAACAGGTGTTCATCGGTCTCAGGCTGAAATTGCATTTTGTCAAGACCTGTCTTGGCGGTCTAGACCAATCAACAAGAGATCCCAGAGGGATCTTGGCGCCCACCAAAGAATGATCTATATCTGACAACAGAAAGAGGGATCTTTTCCCTGCTTTTCAAACTTTTACTATATACTTTATATGAAACTTGAGAAAGATCCTTTCAGTACTTTCTGAGATGTATAGCAGTAACAAACATCAATTATCAAAATCCAAGATGGCTACCTGTCGATCACCTTGCTGACCGATTGGTCCGAAAATGCACAACTAAACCCCTAGGGGAACCTGCACAACTTTCTGAGAAAAGGTGGAAAAAAACTTCAACTAGCAAATGCAAGATGGTGGCCTTGTGGCCATCTTGTTCATCGATCGGTCCGAAAATGCAAAATGCACAACTAGGAACCTAGGGGAACCTACATATACATTTTGAGACAGATTGCTTCAGTCCTTTCTGTGAAATAGCAGTAACAAACTTAAACTATCAAAATCCAAGATGGAGGCCTGTCAGCCATCTTGATCACCGATCAGTTCGAAAATGCAATATGCACCACAAGAGCTCTAGGGGAACCTGCACATGAAATTTGAGACAGATCCCTTCAGTAATTTCTGAGAAATAGCGGTAACAAACATCAATTGTCAAAATCCAAGATGGCATCCTGTCGGCCATCTTGTTCATCGATCCGTCAAAAAATGCAATTTGCACAACTAAGGCCCTAGGGGTACCTACATATACAATTTCAGACAGATTGGTTCAGAACTTTCTGAGAAATAACAATAACAAACTTCAACTATCAAAATCCAAGATGGCGGCCTGTCGGCCATCTTGTTCACCGATCTATTCGAAAATGCAACATGCACAACTAGGGCCCTAGGGGAACCTGCACATGAAATTTGAGACAGATCCCTTCAGCACTTTCTGAGAAATAGCGGTAACAAATATCAATTGTCAAAATCCAAGATGGCGTCCTGTCGGCCATCTTGTTCACCGATCAGTTCGAAAATGCAATATGCACAACAAGGGCCCTAGGGGAACCTGCACATGATATTTGAGACAAATCCCTTCAGTACTTTCTGAGAAATAGCGGTAACAAACTTCAACTATTAAAATCCAAGATGGTGGCCTGGCGGCCATCTTGTTCACTGATCAGTCCAAAAATGCAATATGTACAACTAGACCCCTAGGGGAACATGCACATGAAATTTGAGACAGATCCCTTCAATACTTTCTGAGAAATAGCGGTAACAAACTTCAACTATTAAAATCCAAGATGGCGGCAATGCCACACCAGGAAAAAGTTTTCTGCATTGTTTGGCTATTTGCTCGATACAAAATTTAATTTTTGTACACTGGAGCAATTCAAGTCAGGTGAGAGGTATGTGAAACAAATAAGTCATCAAATGAAACACTTACTAAACACATGTTTGGAGCGAACTCTTCTTTTTTTCTGTCTACGCTCACGAGGCCCAAGTCCTTGACCTTCCTTCCAGCCAAGTTTTCTCAAAAGACGAACTCCAATGGTCATCCTTCAAAATGTAAAAACACAGTTAACTATAAGAGAACTATCCACTTTTATCTAGCTGAGGTGGATTACTAACATACCAAACATTACCAGGCCATTTAATTCTGTTAGGAGTGGTATATTATACATTTATTGCCCTGAAGGTAGGGAGACATGACGCTTTGTTTACCCAAGGCATGTCATATTTGAAATATGACTTGCCGCGGGTAAACTAAGCATCATGTCTCCCTACCGTAAATAAATTGTTTATTATAACGAACAAAGTTTTTCTCACGCTAGAATACAAGTCTAACGTAATGGCTAGACCCATTTTTTCCCAAAACACTGTTGCCCTGTTGTGCTAACGTTGCAGTTATTGTTAGATAAGAAGTTAGACCTACCGTCTCTTTCAGCCCAAATCAACTCTCTTTAGCATCATATACATTACATAGAGTGTAATTGTGTTATCTGTATCTTTTATCATAAAAATATTACTAATTTCGTCGGTCAAAGGCAGATGGGAGCGTCATCTGCAATCCATTTTGTTTGTTATCGGATTACCTTGGAGAGTTCCGTTACACGAACGACAACTCTAGCTAAACGTACGAGGAGCTCTGCATGGGGCAAACATGATTTTTTAACATGACATTCAGCGGGATACATGATGTTTTGTCGCCCGCACACGTGACGTATCTTGACCAATCAGCGACTGTGACTCATTGGTGAGGTATAATAATAGATGTGATCAAATTTAATTGGAATAATTATAATATTATTCATATTGAAATTATATAACTATCAGTACAAATATTTACCTTTCTGGTGTTATGAGATCTGCAAGGGCAGGTTCCCCACTAAACAGAGTTCCCGAGGTCATGACCTTGACTTCATCCAGCTGTCGTTTTCGTCTCTCTTGTGATCCAAACTTTCCTGCAGTGACCAGTTTCTTCGGAGCTATGCCATACTCACTGAAGTCCTGACAAAATAAAAATCACAGATGTTTTACTTTCATCCCAGTTTCCAATTGTTTCTCTTCACATGTTTAACTGATCTGAGGAAAACCACTGAAATGTGTGCCTGACAAACTGTCATTGCCAAGACGTGAAGAGCATGTGGAAAACCACTCCTTACAAATCAACTTTCCGTAACATTAACATACCCCTTAAATATTTCCCAAGTTATATCAATTTACTTTAGAATATTTTATCATCTAATCATAGCCAGTAACAATTCAGGATATAGATCAGATTTTGGTGGTTGAGGAAAGACTGAGTGCCAGCAGAAATGCCATAGACCTGTATATAAAACACACCATTGGGGCCTTGATCTTACAACTCAAATGATGGAGAGCTAGACACAGTATGTCAGACACCTACGACTCAGCCACTGCAGCCCAGGGGTTACATAGATAATGTCAAACACCTTAACTTCTATTACTATAACTGAAGCAAATAGCTGAAAAACATTGGAAATGGAGTTCTACCTCTTCATCCATAAAATCCTCCGGTCTTTGCCCTTGGTCTGCTTCCTCATGCTTCTTGTTCCTTGATGACACAAATGTTGATGGTCTGAAACCTGGATAAAGAGATAAATTGTTTACAGGTTATGAAGTAAAGATTAGAGATCTAATACAAGAATTTATCAGTTGCAAAAATACAGATTACAGTCTACAAGTATAAGTTCATTAAAAATCCATCTTAAAAGCTACCAGTGCTTATTAAAACATTAAGTAAAATGAAGATTTTTTCTTCTTCTTCAAAATTATGACAGCATTTTATTTTAGTTATGTACAAAAGTATACTTCATCCTTTCCTAATATTTGGATATTAATTATAAAATATTAAAACAAGTCTGATTGTATGAATGACTAAATCTGTTTAAAACAGCTTTAACTTCTGGGTTTATTACATTTTATTCTCTGCTATAAAAGTAAAGCACTGTGAATGTACACACCAGAGATCATGATCATGATGAGTTTCAGCATTGAAATAATTTCAATACTTTGACAGAAAAAGGGAGGTCACCTAATGGGGAAGACAGAATTAGTATAGTGGGCATAATAGGTAACACAATCATCATCTTAATAGTGCTGTGTATCGCGAGGCATGTGACGATACGATACATATCACGATACAGGGTTCACGATACAATACGTATCGCGATATTTTGTTGTTGTAAATGTGTTGTTCGTTGTATTTCCGGAATATTTTAGCTTTTGCTTACATTCATTACAAAAGATGCGACTTTAATTCATTCCCATGTTTCATTATTAGATTTAGTAAACAGAAACTTGAAATAAGACCAGCAAACGGCCTTACAGGCCCGAGCGCTGACACAAGTTTAGTGTTTTGCTCCTCGTGGGATTCCGCCATTTTGTTACTAACAAACTTTGGCTGACGTTGACCAAGGGAGATAATCCAGTGTTTAATTTATATTTTCAGGTATCACGATACTAACCAATTGCACACCAAGCGATGCAATGCATCAATGCATCAATGCATCGGTGAATCGTTACACCTCTAATCATCTACTTTTACTCTCTTAGTAACATACTAACACATCTTACCCTCTTTTGTTCCCACAGTCTTAGTAACATACTAACAAATCTTAATCCTCTTTTGTTCCCAGTCTTAGTAACATACTAACACATCTTACCCTCTTTTGTTCCCACAGTCTTTGTAACATACTAACACATCTTACCCTCTTTTGTTCCCACAGTCTTAGTAACATACTGACAAATCTTCCCTCTTTTGCTCCCACAGTCTTTGTAACATACTAACAAATCTTCCCTAATTTGTTCTCACAGTCTTAGTAACATACTAACAAACCTTCCCTCTTTTGTTCCCACAGTTTTTGTAACATACTAACACATCTTACCCTCTTTTGTTCCCACAGTCTTAGTAACATACTAGCACATCTTACCCTCTTTTGTTCCCACAGTCTTAGTAACATACTAACACATCTTACCCTCTTTTGTTCCCACAGTCTTTGTAACATACTAACAAATCTTCATCCTCTTTTGTTCCCAGAGTCTTTTTAACATACTATCAAATCTTACCCTCTTTTGTTCCCAGAGTCTTTTTAACATACTAGCACATCTTACCCTCTTTTGTTCCCACAGTCTTTGTAACATACTAACAAATCTTACCCTCTTTTGTTCCCACAGTGTTTGTAACATACTAACAAATCTTACCCTCTTTTGTTCCCACAGTTTTTGTAACATACTAACAAATCTTCCCTCATTTGTTCCCACAGTCTTAGTAACATACTAACAAATCTTCACCCTCTTTTGTTCCCACAGTCTTAGTAACATACTAACACATCTTACCCTCTTTTGTTCCCACAGTCTTAGTAACATACTAACAAATCTTACCCTTTTTTGTTCCCACAGTCTATGTAACATACTAACAAATCTTACCCTCTTTTGTTCCCACAGTCTTTGTAACATACTAACAAATCTTACCCTCTTTTGTTCCCACCATCTATGTAACATACTAACAAATCTTCCCTCTTTTGTTCCCACAGTCTTTGTAACATACTAACAAATCTTACCCTCTTTTGTTCCCACAGTCTTAGTAACATACTAACAAATCTTACCCTTTTTTGTTCCCACAGTCTATGTAACATACTAACAAATCTTACCCTCTTTTGTTCCCACAGTCTTTGTAACATACTAACAAATCTTACCCTCTTTTGTTCCCACCATCTATGTAACATACTAACAAATCTTACCCTCTTTTGTTCCCAGTCTTAGTAACATACTAACAAATCTTACCCTCTTTTGTTCCCACAGTTTTTGTAACATACTAACAAATCTTACCCTCTTTTGTTCCCACAGTCTTAGTAACATACCCTCATTTGTTCCCACAGTCTTTGTAACATACTAACAAATCTTCACCCCTTTTGTTCCCACTGTCTAAGTAACATACTAACAAATCTTACCCTCTTTTGTTCCCACAGTCTTAGTAACATACTAGCACATCTTACCCTCTTTTGCTCCCACAGTCTTTGTAACATACTAACAAATTTTCCCTCTTTTGTTTCCAGTCTTAGTAACATACTCACAAATCTTCCCTCTTTTGTTCCCAGTTTTTGTAACATACTAACAAATCTTCACCCTCATTTGTTCCCACAGTGTTTGTAACATACTAACACATCTTACCCTCTTTTGTTCCCACAGTCTTTGTAACATACTAACAAATCTTACCCTCTTTTGTTCCCAGTCTTTGTAACATACTAACAAATCTCACCCTCTTTTGTTCCCACAGTCTTTTTAACATACTAACAAATCTTACCCTCTTTTGTTCTCACAGTCTTAGTACCATACTAACACATCTTACCCTCTTTTGTTCCCACAGTCTTAGTACCATACTAACACATCTAACCCTCTTTTGTTCCCACAGTCTTAGTACCATACTAACACATCTTACCCTCTTTTGTTCCCACAGTTTTTGTAACATACTAACACATCTTACCCTCTCTTGTTCCCACAGTCTTAGTAACATACTAACAAATCTTCACCCTCTTTTGTTCCCACAGTCTTAGTAACATACTAACACATCTTACCCTCTTTTGCTCCCACAGTCTTAGTAACATACTAACACATCTTACCCTCTTTTGTTCCCACAGTCGTAGTAACATACTAACAAATCTTACCCTCTTTTGTTCCCACAGTCTTAGTAACATACTAACACATTTTACCCTCTTTTGTTCCCACAGTCTTAGTAACATACTAACACATCCTACCCTCTTTTGTTCCCACAGTCTTTGTAACATACTAACAAATCTTACCCTCTTTTGTTCCCACAGTCTTAGTAACATACTAACACATCTTACCCTCTTTTGTTACCACAGTCTTTGCAACATACTAACACATCCTACCCTCTTTTGTTCCCACAGTCTTTGTAACATACTAACAAATCTTACCCTCTTTTGTTCCCACAGTCTTTGTAACATACTAACACATCCTACCCTCTTTTGTTCCCACAGTTTTTGTAACATACTAACAAATCTTACCCTCTTTTGTTCCCACAGTTTTTGTAACATACTAACACATCTTACCCTCTTTTGTTTTCACAGTCTACACTAACACATCTTACCCTCTTTTGTTTTCACAGTCTATGTAACATACTAACAAATCTTACCCTCTTTTGTTTTCACAGTCTTTGTAACATACTAACAAATCTTACCCTCATTTGTTCCCACAGTCTTAGTAACATACTAACAAATCTTACCCTCTTTTGTTTTCACAGTCTTTGTAACATAGTAACAAATCTTACCCTCTTTTGTTTTCACAGTCTTAGTAACATACTAACAAATCTTACCCTCTTTTGTTTTCACAGTCTTAGTAACATACTAACAGATCTTACCCTCATTTGTTCCCAGTCTTTGTAACATACTAACACATCTTACCCTCTTTTGTTCCCACAGTCTTAGTAACATACTAACAAATCTTACCCTCTTTTGTTCCCACAGTCTTTGTAACATACTAAAAAATCCAGTGTTCAATCTACGATTATTTTTTGTGGGTCCTTTTCAATGGTTTTTGTAAAAACAATGGGTCCCACAGTGTTATAGATACCCATTCCCAGAAATTTCACGGGTCCTTTTAAAATTCTGTGAGTCCAGGACTCGGGATGCGCATGTAGATTGATCACTGCAAATCATATCCTCATTTGTTCCCACAGTCTTTGTAACATACTAACAAATCTTACCCTCTTTTGTTCCCACAGTCTTAACAACATACTAACAAATCTTACCCTCTTTTGTTCCCACAGTCTTTGTAACATACTAACAAATCTTACCCTCTTTTGTTCCCACAGTTTTTGTAACATAGTAACAAATCTTACCCTTTTTTGTTCCCACAGTCTTAGTAACATACTAACACATCTTACCCTTTTTTGTTCCCACAGTTTTTGTAACATAGTAACAAATCTTACCCTCTTTTGTTCCCACAGTCTTAGTACCATACTAACACATCTTACCCTCTTTTGTTCCCACAGTCTTAGTACCATACTAACACATCTTACCCTCTTTTGTTCCCACAGTCTTAGTACCATACTAACACATCTTACCCTCTTTTGTTCCCACAGTCTTAGTACCATACTAACACATCTTACCCTCTTTTGTTCCCACAGTCTTAGTAACATACTAACAAATCTTACCTTCATTTGTTCCCACAGTCTTAGTACCATACTAACAAATCTTACCCTCTTTTGTTCCCACAGTTTTTGTAACATACTAACAAATCTTACCCTCTTTTGTTCCCACAGAGTTGAAATGACCTGCTGAGAAACCTCCAGTAAAAGCTCCATGAAACCGCGGCCGTCCTCTGCTATCCTTGGCCTGTTGTTCCTGAGCATGCACAAGTTTCTTTCTCGGCTCATCTGGTACAAAAAATGAAACTTACTATAAAACAAGTAATAGCTTCCCAAAAAGCTAAGAAGGCTACCATTCAGCATTATTTATTAGGAAGCAATAATAGGAAAGCTTGACACATTGTTCTGTTCACAGTTAGCTGCCATAGTTCTTATGACAATTCATTTTTGAAGAATGATAATTTAAATGCTTTCGCATTCAATGTAAAAGATAATCAACTTCATGAAAGGGCCACTAGGCCACCTTTCCGAAAAAAAAAAATAAAGTTGTTTTTTTAAACAATCTATAACAATATGGCCAAAGATGAGGTTACAACACCAAACAAGTTGAAGTTTTGTCGTCTGCCGCAGAAATAGTTAACTACCGTGTTGTAATTATGAAGACGTCGGGAAACATTATATGACCTGCGTTATGAAAATTAACGTTTTGTTTATTTTAATAAAGTTGTTCAGAAGGTGCAGGGGCCTTTACCTAATGCTAACAAGTTTTCCGTCTGATATAGCCAACACTGTACTGATATATGTACATGTACTTGGATAAGTTGGTGTAATTACGTAACATACGCATAGAAACAAGCATAACATTTCTGTTTAAAAAACTGTACTTCACTGTAGAGCATACAGTTCCACAAATATCCTTTAAGTAAAGCCTAACTTTGTTTCAGCATCTCTCATGTACGGACAGTTTTTACAAGTAGGTCATGATCATCTAGCTTACAGTACTAGTTAGGCTATATATAGATGCTCCACGACAGTACTAGTTAGGCTATATATAGATGCTCAACGCGCTCCCGACAATGTAAACAAAACTCAGTAAATCACTGAATTTCTCCAAGGGAATCCGATTACGAACTTATATTCTATATAGCAATTCCTATATAGTACTAGTAGCGCCACCTTGTGTGATTTCTAAGAATAATGTCCGACAACCAGAAAAAACATTCAGACTTCTTTGGGTTTTACAAATGATAATTTATTTGCAATAAGTTCACCACTGGTACCCCTTACACACATGAAATATTCAACATCAAGTAACCAATCAACACGCGTAAATAGTTTTGGCCAGCCAATCAAATTGAACACACTATTTATAACCATGTGAAATCCCATCAACTTGGCAGGCAAAGCGACCGATTATAATACGTACCAATAAACATTATTACATGTACTTGCAAACACATCTAATTTATAGATGAACAAATTAGTATGATGATATATAGATATGTGTATTTTTTGTGTGAGTGCAATCTGGATTATGTGGATTGTGCATAAAATGCATAAATAAGGAAATGTCCATTTTTTTCAAAGCCCAAGTTAAAACACAAATGGGACTAATTCACGTACCATTTCAAAGCAGATACCCAATAAAATTTGTGCGGGACTTAGTAACTCCATACTCCAACAATGTTAGAGGTATGGCACGACGAGACACTTTTGGAACATTATGTCATGTCTAACCTATAACTTCCGATAGGCCATTTACCCGATGCTGAGGGTAACATTATCAAAGTTTGGATTGTGACAATATAAAACGTTTAAATCATATTTCAATAGTCAGCAATGTCAAATACCTACCTCTTTTTCATTTACATCTCTTAACGGAAGCTTTCATGATCCAGACAAAACTTCATATTGATAGCATTCAGGTCGTAAATAGAAAAAACGAATTGTATTCTGCCGGCTTGAATTCATGTTCCGTTTTTTGTTGTAACCAGTCACCATATATATATATTTTTTTCAACTAGGTCAAAATATTACGGAAAGCATTCATCATATCTGATCCGTTAAATTACTATTTTATGAGACCTCAAGTTATGGTTTTACTAGATAAATGGGATAATTAATACCTAAACTGTAAGTACACATCAATATTATCACTGTTAGAGCTATAAATATTGATATCATTGGATTTTTCCTTCCGCCATCATCTGACATTGGACGCTGCATCAAAGAAATAGGGCATAGGAAATGAGACAGTCAGCAAAATACTGTCCCATAATAAAAACGGCTGACCAGTCGACTCATGTTATGGGAGTAGTATAGATCTCGAGTGGTGACGAAACGTAACTCTGTGTAATCCTCCCGCTGAAATGACGTTATCCCGAGATAACATCATTCGACATTATTCCATCACCAATAGAAACAATAGTCTCGCACAAACATTATCGGGTATCACGTGGTACGTGAATGAGTCCCATTAGGGCAGCTTTCGGTTATATGGTTTGACCTGGGGCATTTTTTGTTTATTCAGAACAAACGGTTCAATCGTTTGTTAATGTCAATTTTTCGAGTAAAAATCCAGACGGACCTGCAGGTTTTGATACATCCTGTGAGGGCTTTGTCAAAGCTCGTCTGAAAACAATATAAAAATCACCAGGTCCGTCTTTAATTCATAAACGAACAACCAGGTCCAACCAGTCAAACCGCATAATCGAAAACGGCCCTGTTTATTATTGTCTGTGGGACCTAGTTTTTCGTATATTACAGATGGATCTGGTGATTTTATTTTGTTTTCAGATGAGCCTTGACAAATCCCTCATGGGCCTGTATCACGGAATACAGGTCCATCAGGATTTATAAGAGCGCAGCTCTCTGCGCGGCCAAAGGCCGCATAGAGCGAAGCTCTACTAACCTTAGTGTGTGAGCATATATATTCCAATACATTCCAGTACCCCTTGGACTTTGAAATGGTACCCCGCGGAAAAAGTCTCGCGCCTCCATATAGGCAGCCATGTTTTAATTCTCGTTATCAGCACGACGGGATTTGAAATTTTCTGTACTAGACAAAGCGTGTCATCGGAATACACTTTAAAATGACTGTAAGTTTTTTAACACAAGAACAACGCAATAAATGAACTGGTCAAATAATAAACTCTGTGTATACTCAAGTGCACGGCACCGTCAGCAGTGATGTCACAAAACCTGACGCCAAAGATGACGGCACTGATTCTCATTTATTTTTGATAACATGGCATATTGCCAAGTTTTCTCTGCATCTGATAAAAACAAGATTGAAGTAAATTGAACTTAACTATTCCATTTGGATTATTTCGAATTCTCTCTAACTATTGATAAGAGCGCAGCTCTCTGCGCGGCCGAAAGGCCGCATAGAGCGAAGCTCTACTGACCATAACACGTGTGTGAGCATAGGGATTGCAATACATTCCAGTACCCCTTGGACTTTGAAATCGTGTCCCGCTGGAAAAGTCTCGCCCCTCCATGTAGGCAGCCATGTTTTTATTCTCGTTATCAGCACGACGGGATTTGAAATTTTCTGTACTAGACGAAGTGTGTCATCAGGATACACTTTAAAATTACTGTAAGTTGTTTTAACTTACACATATACAAGAACAATGCAATAAGTGAACTGGTCAAATAATATACTCTGTGTATTCTCAAACGCATGGCACCGTCAGCAGTGACGTCACAAAACCTGACACCAAAGATGAGGGCACTGATTCCCGCTTATTTTTGATAACATGGCATATTGCAAAGTTTTCTCCGCATCTGATTAAAAAAAGATTGAAGTAAGTTGAATTTATCTATTCCATTTGGATTATTTCGAATTTTTTCTAATTATTGTTTAGTAAGAGCCCAGCTCTCTGCGCGTAGAGCAAAGCTCTACGAACCATAACATGTGTGTGAGCATATAGATTCAATACATTCTAGTACCCCTTGGACTTTGAAATCATGTCCCGCAGGAAAAGTCTCACGCCTCCATGCAGGCAGGCAGGCATGTTTTAATTCTCGTTATCAGCACGACGAGATTTGAAATTTTCTGTCCTTGACGAAATGTGTCATCGGAATACGCTTTAAAATTACTGTAAGTAGTTTTAATTTACACATATACAAGAACAACACAATAAATGTTCTGGTCCAATATATACTGTGTATGTTCTCAACCGCACGGCACTGTCAGCAGTGACGTCACAAAACCTGTCGCAAAAGATGACGGTACAGATCCGCGAGTATTTTTGATAACATGGCATATTGCCAAGTTTTCTATGCATCTGATAAAAACAAGATTGAAGTATATTGAACAATTCTATGGGGATTATTTCGAATTCTTTCTAACTATTGATATTATGTGCATGTCAATGAAATATATTTGATTGTAATCTCGTAGAAAAATGTAGACAATATAAAGTTATGTAGTCCGCTAAAACTGACCATAATCGCTGGCTCAAAATTCTGACTGATCGCCTGTCAGAATTTTGAGCCTGTGATTATGGTCAGTTTTAGCGGACTAAAAGTTATGATGTTATAATCTTTTACATGTAGCTGCGCTCTTCCGAGGCTTTGCCTTAAATTCATATTATTGATATCCAGTGCATGTTAATTAGATATATTTTATCGTTAATCTCGTAGAAAAATATAGACAATATAAAGTTATGATGTTATAAGAGCGCAGCTCTCTGCGCGGCCGAAGGCCGCGTAGAGCGAAGCTCTACTAACCATAACACGTGTGTGAGCATATAGATTCCAATACATTCCAGTACCCCTTGGACTTTGAAATCATGTCCTGCGGGAAAAGTCTCGCGCCTCCATGCAGGCAGCCATGTTTTAATTTTCGTTATCAGCACGACGAGATTTTATTTTTTTCTGTAGGCAAAACGTATCACCAGGATACACTAAAATTACTTTAAGTAGTTTTAAATAAATACACAAGGATAAGAACGACACAATAAATGTTCTGGTCAAAATAATATACTGTCTGTGTGTTGTCAAGCGCACGGCACCGTCAGCCGTGACGTCAGGAGGCTTGGTGCTAAAGATGACGCCACATATTCCCGCGCATTTTTGACACATGGCATGTGCAAAGTTTTCCGCATTGGAGAGATACAAGGTCGAAAAAAAATTTCTTTCTAACCTGTATATGACGACTGCTAGACACAAGTATTGAAGAATAGCATTTACTAAAAATCAATGATCGGACTACAAGTTAACAGTTTTAATCTCAATCTAAATCTGAGGTTATAATCCTAACTATATTTACATTTTTTATATGTAGCTGCGCTCTTCTGAGGCTTTGCCTTAAATTCATATTAATCCTGTATTTACATGGAGCTGCGCTCTTCCTAGGCTTTGCCTTAAATTCATATTACTTGAAATTATTACTTCAACAAGCGGTTGAACCGAAAACGAAAACGTTTTAACGTTAGACCTATTCGTCTCAGTACCGATACTATACGCTACTCGCTAGGCCTAACGTCGCAAAAGTTTCAAGATCTTGCTAGCGTTCAGTTCTTGCTTACATATGGAAATCGCCAGGGAAATTGTTAAACATACTCAAAATCAGTTTAATTTGGTAATGTAATCTGCGTTTTATTTTCACTGACCTTCGTTAATTTGTTCTAAAGCATTGCCCAAAGACACAAACGAATCTTCTTCGTCCGAATCCATGGAGGCCGCCATTAATGATCTGCAGAAACGAAATATGAATAAAAAAACATTTTCGTAAATTTTGATAAGTCAAACAGTATTTTAGAATCGTGTATCAAAATTACAAAAAATATTACCAAAACATATTTTTTGAGGATAATTAGATTTTTTTAATCCAATGAAATATACAAATATGCGCAGCTCTGAAATTCACAATACGGAAAAGGTTATTGCGCATGCGGAAAGAATGACTTGGGTATCACCCAAAGTCGGAATACCTGCAATTTATTTTGACATTTCACGAATATTTGTGCGTGTCTTTTTGACGATGATACTACTCTTCATACCACAGAGATGATGAAGAAGATTACGTTTAAGGGAATGAGACAATCGTTTCAACGCCGACAGCGAAATCAAGGTGCGAAGGAAGAGAATACGGATGGTGAGAACAGTGATAAACATGGTGACTCACAAACTCTGTCACAACAAAACTATGCAGACACAGAAAATACAACGACGGAAAGCAGAAAAAAGGAGAAGTTCGGTATTCTTAAAAGCTTCAAGAGGAGGCTAACGACAAATCTAAAGAAAAAGGGAGATGAAGGCGACAATGGTCGTAACATCCTTGAGGACTTGGAATGTGGGCATTATATGTCTGCAGGGGTGAAGGGTGAAGGAAATAGGGGAAGCAAGTTAAAGAGCAAGAGGAAGCCGGCATCGTGTGACATCCCCTCAAAATCTAACTCTTCATCCCACAGTTATGACAGTCTCGATCTTAACATTTTACCCAATAATCTACAGAAACTGACAGATCTCCAATCAAATACAGATTCCGGTGAATTGTGTTCAAAAAAGGAGAAAGCCAGCTGTCGGTCTAAAGATATTATGAAATTTCATACAACAGAAAGAATAAAAAGTGGAAAAAATAGCCAAAAAGATTGTGTTCATGTTCTGCAGTTGGATTTAATGTCGAAAAATAACTATGATGTCAATTCAATCAGTAGAAACAGCTGTCTCAATGTTAGTGCGTTGGTGTCGTATCAGGACCCGAGATTCATGGCAGATCTTGCAAATTGTCAGTCTCATGATTCCATTGAATCTGACTTACTAGACATGGATGAACCTCCAAAGGTATGGAGTCTTACGCAAGAATTGTTCAGGCTTTCCAAGTTTGGTTGGTATTGGGGGCCTATAACACGTGTTGAGGCAGAAGATAAACTTGCTAATCAACCAGATGGTGCTTTCCTAGTTCGTGATAGTTCAGATGAACGATACTTATTGAGTCTAAGCTTCAGATCTTATGGACGGACTTGGCATACTCGCATTGAACATTGCAATGGTATGTTCAGTTTTTATGCTCAACCAGACACTGAGGGTTATCCATCTATTGTTGATCTAATTGAGCACTCCATGAACGACTCTCAAACTGGGATATTTTGTTATTCCCGATCACGATCCCCAAGGGCTCCGTCATTCCCAGTGAGACTCACAAAACCAATGTCCAGGTTTACCCAAGTGCGATCATTACAGTACCTGTGTAGATTTGTTATCAGACAGTATACCCGCTATGATCATATCCAACATCTTCCACTACCAAGTAGAATAAAGGGCTGGATTGAGGAGAATCAATATTAACTGCAGCAGTCATCAACTTTATCGAGTGCTCTCATAATTTGACAATTTCTATATTATGGCATTATTTTAGCAAAATGTTTGAACACCCTAATACCCTTAATTTATAAATAACAAAATGAACAAAGTTCATACTTAAGTTGTGAAATGTTTTCCTGCATAATTAGATATATTAATGTAGAATTATTGCAGAGTTGCTAAAGAATCTTTATTTCTAACTATTTAGATATTATAGATCTTCTATATAACTTGCACCTATGTCCACATAATGCTCTTTGTTTTAACTCCACAAATTTTGAGTGCTTTTAAATAGTTTTCTGATGGCTGGTTTTCTATTGAACTTTTTTCCTTATTTCACTAACTTTTGCTGTTATTTTTCAGGCTTTATCATTAATAGCTTTTATATAGTTCTTACATCTTCATACTGCCATTATATGCAAATTGTGTAAAACAACACTTGATAAAATTTATATATATATATATATTCATTTCATTTCATGGATTTTTACATTGAAATACAAGAAATGACAAATTTATCTCCACTGCCTCTGATGTCTTCTTTTCAACTTAATTCTTTTGCAACCAATGGAGGGGATATACTGACATTAAGAACATTCAGTTGACTCTTAAGATCATTTTTCTTTTGTAGGGAATCATCTCGGGGCATCCAATAGACCCCTGAGAATATGTTTTTGACTCTTTAAAATTAGATTTGACTCCTGGGTTTGAAGCTTATGTCTATTTGTCTTGTGTTTCAGTGTTTGACTCTTCCATATTTCTCAGAAATTGTGGTTTGACTTATTCTGAAACTGCTAAAAGTCAAGGGTCAACTGGGTGCTTGTTATCTCAATATCTGACTCTTGGAATATTAATGTAAGAAGTCAAGCAATTATTTATCTATTATGGCCTGGTTGAGAGGGCACTATTGCCTCATAGTATTGTCTCGTGACGGAATAGTGCCCTCTCAAGCAGCTGGCCATAACAGGTTTAGTACATCACCCTCACATGAGACTCGTTCTAATGTCATCGTATCAGAAGCTTGTCAAACGACTTTCTTTATTTCCATGCCACAATGTTACACTAAAAGTGCAACATATGAATTATTGCAGAAATCTGTTACTATAAAACGGGATTCAGCTTCATGAAGATTAAAAGTAGATTAATGATCATGAGTAAACTGTCTACTGTAGAAAAGCAACATTTTTTGTTGCCATCTTGACGTCTTGGTCGAAGCGCAACGTTATAATGACGTCGTGTAATGGTGACGTCACAATACATTCACGTTCAATTTTGCGCCACTTTGATAGTGCCTGCTTGCGCGGTCACTATTGCAAATAGAACCCATGTGTGTAGCCAATCAGAATCCAGTATTCTGTCACGTGATGTAAAAGTCGTTAATAGTTATAAATATGTGCAGTAATTTTCATACTCACGAATCAAGCATATGAAGGCTATGTTTTTCACCACCAAAAGTTACAACATATTGATAATAAGAATACTTAAATGTATACACTGCATATATATATATATATAGGTTTTAATTTTATAAAATCATTATGCGTGCATATCTTTGATGCAGTAATTACACATGGTTAAACCAAGAAGCCAAATAGCAAGTTGTGGTCTACCATTTCATTTCAAATTTGAATAATGATATTAGTAATTACAGTATACTGTACAAAGTGACTTCTTCAGATATGTTTTCATCTAAACATAGATAAACCATAAAAACAAACTATTACAGTGCATAAATTCTATATTGTTGCAAATACTTGTACTGTAAAATGTTACATGTCTGTGCCTTTGAATGATTTTTACTGTTTAATTCATCAAAACTTTAAAATTAATATGTATTCACTATTCAATAGATTATTATATAGGTCATGGTGACCTATTTCGATAGTTTTTTGTCCTTCGTCCTCCATTAACATTTTCTTGTGAACATGATAACTTTAGTAAATATGGACCGATTTTAATGAAACTTTGCATGTAGATTATATATCGCTAAAATTGAAAAGATGTCGTACAAGTTTGATAATCAGGTTGCATTGATTCAATTGTAATTTCGGACTTATTTCCCTTTGCACTAATATTTATTATTGGACCTTGTGAACACAATAACTTGAGTAAACCGAAGCTTAATGAAACTTTGTGTGTAGACATGTGTAAATATCCAACAAAATTAGCGAAACATTGCATTGTATGCAGACTAATTATATAACATTAGAAAAAAACAAGTATGAAAAATGTTCTTAAATTATTGTAATTGATTGAGTTAACATTATTGCTCTTTGTAATATCATCATTATTGGAAGTTAAAGGTTAATACATCCATGATAAATTAATAAATTTATTTTAATAATGTTCTAGATTACTCTATGTTATGTTAATACTTTTACGCTCACAAAAAATTGTTTGCTATTTCGTTAAAAGGAACAAAAGACCTCAGTTGGCTAGAGTAAATGACATAACTAATGTGTGTCAATATCAGGTGACCGTTACGGCCCATGGGCCTCTTGTATATAACTACTGAAGAACAATAGGATGTCAAACTTTTCGCTTAGTGATGGTACATAGCTTGAAAGTAAGAAATGTTTTATTAATATGATTAGAGTCTTTGAGCAACTGGCATGCCCTTGGTGACAAGATATCTGCCTGGAATACACCAAGTGTTTTAAAATATTGAATATGGCTTATATTAAAGTTTTATTCATTTATTGAATATTCAAGACACTATATATGTAATGTATTGTGTAATATCTTGTCACCAGTGATTGGGCTGGGTACACGATGTTTGGTTTATTGAAGGTTCACAGAATGTCACATTGTATTGGTTGGCACGGAAGCGTGAACCTGTCTATAAAGGCAATCTGTTGATAGTGACCATTTTTCTGTCTTCCCTTAAGAGGTCGTTACAGACGGGTTTGACTATATATATGAATAAAAAAACAAACGTGATTTGTAATAAATCAGTATTCATTCAGCACCATTCATGGTTAGACCAGATATATCACTGGCCATTGCATGGTGACCATGCAATGGCCAGTGATATATCTGGTGACCAACTAGTGGGCATATATATATCACTGGTAGTCAGATGTATCACTAGTGGTCAGATGTATCACTGGTGAGCAGATGTATCACTTGTGACCAGAGGTGTCGCTGGTAGTCAGATGTATCACTGGTGGTCAGATGTATCACTAGTGACCAGAGGTATCACTGGTGGTAAGATGTATCATTGGTGGTCAGATGTATCACTTGTTGTCAGACGTATCACTGGTGGTCAGACGTATCACTGGTGGTCAGATGTATCACTGGTGGTCAGACGTATCACTGGTGACCAGATGTATCACTGGTGACCAGATGTGTCACTGGTGGTCAGATGTATCACTGGTGACCAGATGTATCACTAGTGACCAGATGTATCACTGGTGGTCAGATGTATCACTGGTGGTCAGACATATCACTGGTGACCAGATGTATCACTGGTGACCAGATGTATCACTAGTGGTCAGATGTATCACTGGTGACCAGATATATCACTGGTGACCAGATGTATCACTGGTGACCAGATGTATCACTGGTGGTCAGATGTATCACTGGTGGTCGGATGTATCACTGGCGGTCAGATGTATCACTTGTGACCAGATGTATCACTGGTGGTCATACGTATCACTGGTGGTCAGACGTATCACTGGTGACTAGACGTTTCACTGGTGGTCAGATGTTACACTGGTGTTCAGATGTATCACTGGTGACCAGATGTATCACTGGTGACCAGATTTATCAATGGTGGTCAGATGTATCACTGGTGACTAGACGTTTCACTGGTGGTCAGACGTTACACTGGTGTTCAGATGTATCACTGGTGACCAGATGTATCACTGGTGACCAGATGTATCTTTGGTGGTCAGATGTATCACTGGTGGTCAGATGTATCACTGGTGACCAGATGTATCACTGGTGGTCAGATGTATCACTGGTAGTCACATGTATCACTGGTGGTCAGATGTATCACTGGTGACCAGATGTATCACTGGTGGTCAGATGTATCACTGGTGGTCAGATGTATCACTGGCGGTCAGATGTATCACCGGTGGCCAGATGTATCACTGGTGACCAGATATATCACTGGCTTGTTACCAGCAGATGTATCACTGGTGGTCAGATGTATCACTGGTGGTCAGATATATCACTGGCTTGTTACCAGCAGATGTATCACTGGTGGTCAGATATATCACTGGCTTGTTACCAGCAGATGTATCACTGGTGGTCAGATGTATCACTGGTGACCAGATGTATCACTTGTGGTCAGATGTATCACTGGTGGTCAGATGTATCACTGGTGACCAGATGTATCACTGGTTACCAGATGTATCACTGGTGACCAGATATATCACTGGCTTGTTACCAGCAGATGTATCACTTGTTACCAGATATATCACTGGTGACCAGACATATCACTGGTGACCAGATGTATCACTGGTGACCAGATGTATCACTGGTGATCAGATGTATCACTGGTGGTCAGATGTATCACCGGTGGCCAGATGTATCACTGGTGACCAGATATATAACTGGCTTGTTACCAGCAGATGTATCACTGGTTACCAGATGTATCACTGGTTACCAGATGTATCACTGGTGACCAGATGTATCACTGTTGGTAAGATGTGTCACTGGTTGTCAGATATATCACTGATGGTCAGATTGATCACTGGTGGTCAGATGTATCACTGGTGGTCAGATGTATCACTGTTGGTCAGACGTATTACTGGTGACCAGATGTATTACTGGTGACCAGATGTATCACTGGTGACCAGATGTATCACTGGTGACCAGAGGTATCACTGGTGATCAGATGTATCACTGGTGGTCAGATGTATCACTGGTGGTCAGACGTATCACTGGTGGTCAGACGTATCACTGGTGACCAGATGTATCTTTGGTGGTCAGATGTATCAATGGTGGTCAGACGTATCACTGGTGACCAGATGTATCACTGGTGGTTAGATGTATCACTGGTGAGCAGATGTATCCCTGGTGGTCAGATGTATCACTGGTGGTCAGATGTATCACAGGTGGTCAGATGTATCACTGGTGGTCAGATGTATCACTGGTGGTCAGATATATCACTGTTGGTCAGATGTATCACTGGTGAACAGATGTATCACTGGTTACCAGATGTATCACTGGTGACCAGACATATCACTGGTGGTAAGATGTGTCACTGGTTGTCAGATATATCACTGGTGGTCAGATTGATCACTGGTGGTCAGATGTATCACTGGTGGTCAGATGTATCACTGTTGGTCAGACGTATTAGTGGTGACCAGATTTATTACTGGTGACCAGATGTATCACTGGTGACCAGATGTATCACTGGTGACCAGATGTATCACTGGTGATCAGATGTATCACTGGTGGTCAGATGTATCACTGGTGGTCAGATGTATCACTGGTGGTCAGATGTATCACTGGTGGTCAGACGTATCACTGTTGGTCAGACGTATTACTGGTGACCAGATGTATTACTGGTGACCAGATGTATCACTGGTGACCAGATGTATCACTGGTGACCAGATGTATCACTGGTGATCAGATGTATCACTGGTGGTCAGATGTATCACTGGTGGTCAGATGTATCACTGGTGGTCATATGTATCACTGGTTGTCAGATGTATCACTGGTGGTCAGACGTATCACTGGTGGTCAGATGTATCACTGGTGGTCAGATGTATCACTGGCTTGTTACCAGCAGATGTATCACTGGTGGTCAGATATATCACTGGCTTGTTACCAGCAGATGTATCACTGGCTTGTTACCAGCAGATGTATCACTGGTTACCAGATGTATCACTGGTGACCAGACGTATCACTGGTGGTAAGATGTGTCACTGGTGTCAGATATATCACTGGTGGTCAGATTGATCACTGGTGGTCAGATGTATCACTGGTGGTCAGATGTATCACCGTTGGTCAGACGTATTACTGGTGACCAGATGTATTACTGGTGACCAGATGTATCACTGGTGATCAGATGTATCACTGGTGGTCAGATGTATCACTGGTGGTCAGATGTATCAGTGGTGGTCATATGTATCACTGGTGGTCAGACGTATCACTGGTGGTCAGACGTATCACTGGTGGTCAGACGTATCACTGGTGACCGGATGTATCACTGGTGGTCAGATGTATCAATGGTGGTCAGACGTATCACTGGTGACCAGATGTATCACTAGTGGTTAGATGTATCACTGGTGAGCAGATGTATCACTGGTGGTCAGATGAATCACTGGTGGTCAGATGTATCACAGGTGGTCAGATGTATCACTGGTGGTCAGATGTATCACTGGTGGTCAGATATATCACTGTTGGTCAGATGTATCACTG
>SAYR01023573.1:641201-657568 GCA_004382745.1 Argopecten irradians irradians | reverse complement strand
AAAAGAGAAATATATACAAAAAATTCTGATGCCGGATTGTGAACCCATTGCAGAAGTAAAATGGAAAGAATATTTCCAAAACAGTAATTTAGATAAAAAGAATTGGCAAATAATATGGACAAAATTTCAGTATATTGCTATTTCACAAAAAATTAAACAATTTGAGTGGAATTTATTACATAGAATCATTTTTACTGAAACAAAATTGCAGTTAATGAATAGATCGGATGGAAAATGTCATTTTTGTGAAAATGCTGAAACACTGTGTCATTTATTTTATACATGTAATTATGTCCAAAATCTCTTGTCTTGTATAAAACACAATATTTCTAATCAAATCACTTGGAAACAGAAAATTATTGATATATTTAGTAATGAAGCAAAATTTCTGCTAGGTAATTATGAAGATGAAGAGAAAGATTTATTGGAAACAATTGTTATCAGCACTAAATTTACAGTATGGAAAGTTAGAAATATTGTGAAGTACCATAACAAGAATATAAGTGTCCAATCTGCACTTATTATCTTTAAAAGCATTATTATAGAAAATATTGGGAATTATTTGAAATGTCAAAATTCAAGAAAAAAGGAACTGTACAAAATGTTATCAAATGCCATAGCATAGTCAAAATATCATAATCTTTCTGAATTATTTATACTATATATAGAATTTGAACTACTATGTACAGAACTTCAGTTGCGGTATGAATAGAGAGTGAATGAGAAATGAGAGGAAGGAATAATACGGTTTGTATATAGGAGTTGTCTCCCTTATACAATTCCCTTTGTAGAAGGAGTTACCTCCCCTTATTTATTACCAGCAAATATCTTATCTACTGTAATATCAAAACTCTAACTTTATATATTAACATTTCCTTTTTTGATAATTCAATATATATGCAGATATTGTAGACCGCACTGTAAAATAATGCTTAAGTGGTCAATTAAACACAAAATTTAAAACTTAAAATAAGAAAAGTCTTTTCAAGAATTATATTTATACATCTATATAAATAAGTATAAAGTACTATATTGGATGGGTGAGAAAGAGAGTAAAATATGTAGAAATATGGAAATTTGTAAGAGAGGCCTTCGGTGGAAGGGACATTGTATTATATTCAACATGTACTATTGAATAAAAAAAAGGTTTAAAAAGAGATATCACTGGTGACCAGACATATCACTGGTGACCAGATGTATCACTAGTGACCAGATATATCACTGGTGACCAGATGTATCACTGATTACCAGATGTATCACTGGTGACCAGATGTATCACTGGTGACCAGAGGTATCACTGGTAGTCATATGTATCACTGGTGGTCAGATGCATCACTGGTGACCAGATGTATCACTGGTGACCAGATGTATCACTGGTGACCAGAGGTGTCACTGGTAGTCAGATGGATCACTGGTGGTAAGATGTAACACTTGTGACCAGATGTATCACTGGTGGTCAGATGTATCACTGGTGGTAAGATGTAACACTGGTGGTCAGATGTATCACTGGTGGCAGATGTATCACTGGTGACCAGATGTATCACTGTTGACCAGATGTATCACTGGTGACCAGAGGTATAACTGGTAACCAGATGTATCACTGGTAGTCATATGTATCACTGGTGGTCAGATGCATCACTGGTGACCAGATGTATCACTGGTAGTCAGATGGATCACTGGTGGTAAGATGTAACACTGGTGACCAGATGTATCACTGGTGGTCAGATGTATCACTGGTGGTAAGATGTAACACTGGTGGTCAGATGTATCACTTGTGACCAGATGTATCACTGGTGACCAGCTGTATCACTGATGGTCAGATGGATCACTGGTGACCAGATGTATCACTGATGGTCAGATGTATCACTGGTGACCAGATGTATCACTGGTGACCAGATGTATCACTGGTGACCAGATGTATCACTGGTGGTCAGATGTATCACTGGTGGTCAGATGTATCACTGGTGGTCAGATGTATCACTGGTGATCAGATGTATCACTGGTGGTCAGATGTATCACTGGTGGTCAGATGTATCACTGGTGGTCAGATGTATCACTGGTGGTCAGATGTATCACTGGTGGTCAGATGTATCACTGGTGGTCAGATGTATCACTGGTGGTCAGATGTATCACTGGTGGTCAGATGTATCACTGGTGGTCAGATGTATCACTGGTGGTCAGATGTATCACTGGTGGTCAGATGTATCACTGGTGGTCAGATGTATCACTGGTGGTCAGATGTATCACTGGTGGTCAGATGTATCACTGGTGGTCAGATGTATCACTGGTGGTCAGATGTATCACTGGTGGCCAGATGTATCACTGGTGGTCAGATGTATCACTGGTGGTCAGATGTATCACTGGTGACCAGATGTATCACTGGTGGTCAGATGGATCACTAGTGGCCAGATGTATCACTGGTGACCAGATGTATCACTGTTGACCAGATGTATCACTGGTGACCAGAGGTATAACTGGTGACCAGATGTATTACTGGTGGTCAGATGTATCACTGATGGTCAGATGGATTTCTGGTGACCAGATGTATCACTGATGGTCAGATGTATCACTGATGGTCAGATGGATCACTGGTGACCAGATGTATCACTGGTGACCAGCTGTATCACTGATGGTCAGATGGATCACTGGTGACCAGATGTATCACTGATGGTCAGATGTATCACTGGTGACCAGATGTATCAATTGTGACCAGATATATCACTGGTGACCAGATATATCACTGGTGGTCAGATGTATCACTGGTGACCAGATGTATCACTGTTGACCAGATGTATCACTGATGGTCAGATGGATCACTGGTGACCAGAGGTATCACTGATGGTCAGATGTATCACTGATGGTCAGATGGATCACTGGTGATCAGTATATCACTGATGGTCAGATGGATCACTGGTGACCAGATGTATCACTGGTGGTCAGATGTATCATTGGAGACCAGATGTATCACTGGTGGTCAGATGTATAACTGGTGACCAGATGTATCACTGGTGACCAGATATATCTCTGGTGGTCAGACGTATCACTGATGAACATAGGTATCACTGGTGGTAAGATGCATCACTGGTGACCAGATGTATCACTGGTGGTCAGATGTATCACTGGTGGTCAGATGGATCACTGGTGGTCAGATGGATCACTGGTGACCAGAGGTATCACTGGTGGTCAGATGGATCACTGTTGGTCAGATGCATCACTAGTGACCAGATATATCACTGGTGACCAGATATATCACTGGTGACCATATGTATCACTGGTGACCAGATGTATCACTGGTGACCAGAGGTATCACTGGTAGTCAGATGGATCACTGGTGGTAAGATGTAACACTGGTGGTCATGTATCAGAGGTGGTCAGATGTATCACTGGTGGTCAGATTTATCACTGGTGGCAGATGTATCACTGGTGACCAGATGTATCACTGTTGACCAGATGTATCACTGGTGACCAGAGGTATATTTGGTGACCAGATGTATTACTGGTGGTCAGATGTATCACTGATGGTCAGATGGATTTCTGGTGACCAGATGTATCACTGGTGGTCAGATTTATCACTGGTGGTCATGTATCAGAGGTGGTCAGATGTATCACTGGTGGTCAGATGTATCACTGGTGGCAGATGTATCACTGGTGACCAGAGGTATCACTGGTGACCAGATGTATCACTGGTGACCAGATGTATCACTGGTGGTCAGATGTATCACGGGTGGCCAGATGTATCACTGGTGACCAGATATATCACTGGCTTGTTACCAGCAGATGTATCACTGGTTACCAGATGTATCACTGGTGACCAGACGTATCACTGGTGGTAAGATGTGTCACTGGTTGTCAGATATATCACTGGTGGTCAGATTGATCACTGGTGGTCAGATGTATCACTGGTGGTCAGATGTATCACTGTTGGTCAGACGTATTACTGGTGACCAGATGTATTACTGGTGGTCAGATGTATCACTGGTGACCAGATGTATCACTGGTGGTTAGATGTATCACAGGTGGTCAGATGTATTACTGGTGGTCAGATGTATCACTGGTGGTCAGATGTATCACAGGTGGTCAGATGTATCACTGGTGGTCAGATGTATCACTGGTGGTCAGATATATCACTGTTTGTCAGATGTATCACTGGTGACCAGATGTATCACTGGTGGTCAGATGTATCACTGGTGACCAGATGTATCACTGGTGGTCAGATGTATCACTGGTGGTCAGATGTATCACTGGTGGTCAGATGTATCACTGGTGGTCAGATGTATCACTGGTGGTCATATGTATCACTGGTGGTCAGACGTATCACTGGTGATCAGACGTATAACTGGTGACCAGATGTATCACTGGTGGTCAGATGTATCAATGGTGGTCAGACATATCACTGGTGACCAGATGTATCACTGGTGGTTAGATGAATCACAGGTGGTCAGATGTATTACTGGTGGTCAGATGTATTACTGGTGGTCAGATGTATCACTGGTGGTCAGATGTATCACAGGTGGTCAGATGTATCACTGGTGGTCAGATGTATCACTGGTGGTCAGATATATCACTGTTGGTCAGATGTATCACTGGTGACCAGATGTATCACTGGTGACCAGATGTATCACTGGTGACCAGATGTATCACTGGTGACCAGATATATCACTGGTGACCAGATATATCACTGGTGACCAGATGTATCACTGGTGACCAGATGTATCACTGGTGACCAGAGGTATCACTGGTAGTCAGATGGATCACTGGTGGTAAGATGTAACACTGGTGACCAGATGTATCACTGGTGACCAGATGTATCACTGGTGGTCAGACGTATCACTGGTGGTCAGATGTATCACTGGTTACCAGATATATCACTGGTGACCAGATATATCACTGGTGACCAGATGTATCACTGGTGACCAGATATATCACTGATGACCAGATATATCACTGGTGACCAGATGTATAACTGGTGACCAGATGTATAAATAGTGACCAGATGTATCACTGGTGACCAGAGGTATCACTGGTGACCAGAGGTATCACTGGTGGTCATATGTATCACTGGTGGTCAGATGTATCACTGGTGGTCAGATGTATCACTGGTGGTCAGATGTATCACTGGTGGTCAGATGTATCACTGGTGACCAGATGTATCACTGGTGGTCAGATGTATCACTGGTGAACAGATGGATCACTAGTGGCCAGATGTATCACTGGTGACCAGATGTATCACTGGTGGTCAGACGTATCACTGGTCACCAGATGTATCACTGGTGGTCAGATGTATCACTGGTGGTCAAATGGATCACTAGTGGCCAGATGTATCACTGGTGGTCAGATATATCACTGGTGGTCAGACGTATCACTGGTGGTTAGATGTATCACTGGTGAACAGATGTATCACTGGTGACCAGATGTATCACTGGTGCTCAGACGTATCACTGGTGGTCAGACGTATCACTGGTGGTCAGACGTATCACTGGTGACCAGATGTATCACTGGTGGTCAGATGTATCACTGGTGGTCAGATGTATCACTGGTGGTCATATGTATCACTGGTGGTCAGACGTATCACTGGTGATCAGACATATCACTGGTGACCAGATGTATCACTGGTGGTCAGATGTATCAATGGTGGTCAAACATATCACTGGTGACCAGATGTATCACTGGTGGTTAGATGTATCACAGGTGGTCAGATGTATTACTGGTGGTCAGATGTATCACTGGTGGTCAGATGTATCACAGGTGGTCAGATGTATCACTGGTGGTTAGATGTATCACTGGTGGTCAGATATATCACTGTTGGTCAGATGTATCACTGGTGACCAGATGTATCACTGGTGGTCAGATGTATCACTGGTGAACAGATGTATCACTGGTGACGCGATGTATCACTGGTGGTCAGACGTATCACTGGTGGTCAGACGTATCACTGGTGACCAGATGTATCACTGGTGGTCAGATGTATCACTGGTGGTCAGATGTATCACTGGTGGTCAGATGTATCACTGGTGGTCAGATGTATCACTGGTGGTCAGATGTATCACTGGTGGTCAGATGTATCACTGGTGGTCAGATGTATCACTGGTGGTCAGATGTATCACTGGTGGTCAGATGTATCACTGGTGGTCAGATGTATCACTGGTGGTCAGATGTATCACTGGTGGTCAGATGTATCACTGGTGGTCAGATGTATCACTGGTGACCAGATGTATCACTGGTGGTCAGATGTATCACTGGTGGTCAGATGTATCACTGGTGGTCAGATGTATCACTGGTGGTCAGATGTATCACTGGTGGTCAGATGTATCACTGGTGGTCAGATGTATCACTGGTGGTCAGATGTATCACTGGTGGTCAGATGTATCACTGGTGGTCAGATGTATCACTGGTGGTCAGATGTATCACTGGTGGTCAGATGTATCACTGGTGGTCAGATGTATCACTGGTGGTCAGATGTATCACTGGTGGTCAGATGTATCACTGGTGGTCAGATGTATCACTGGTGGTCAGATGTATCACTGGTGGTCAGATGTATCACTGGTGGTCAGATGTATCACTGGTGGTCAGATGTATCACTGGTGGTCAGATGTATCACTGGTGGTCAGATGTATCACTGGTGATCAGACATATCACTGGTGACCAGATGTATCACTGGTGGTCAGATGTATCACTGGTGGTCAGACGTATCACTGGTGACCAGATGTATCACTGGTGGTCAGATGTATCACTGGTGACCAGATGTATCACTGGTGGTCAGATGTATCACTGGTTAGCAGATGTATCACTGGTGGTCAGATGTATCACTGGTGACCAGATGTATCACTGGTGGTCAGACGTATCACTGGTGACCAGATGTATAACTGGTGGTCATATGTATGACTGGTGGTCAGATGTATCACTGGTTACCAGATATATCACTGGTGACCAGATGTATCTCTGGTGGTCAGATATATCACTGGTGACCAGATGTATCACTAGTGACCAGATATATCACTGGTTGTCAGATGTATCACTGGTGAAAAGATGTATCACTTGTGACCAGATGTATCACTGGTGGTCAGACGTATCACTGATGGTCAGATGTATCACTGGTGGTCAGATGTATCACTAGTGACCAGATATATCACTGGTTACCAGATATATCAATGGTGGTCAGATGTATCACTGGTTACCAGATATATCACTGGTGACCAGATGTATCACTGGTGGTCAGATATATCACTGGTGACCAGATGTATCACTTGTGACCAGATGTATCAATGGTGGTCAGAAGTATCACTGGTGGTCAGATGTATAACTGGTGGTCAGATGTATCACTGGTGGTCAGACGTATCACTGGTGACCAGATGTATCACTGGTGGTCAGATGTATCACTGGTGACCAGAGGTATCAATGGTAGTCAGATGGATTACTGGTGGTAAGATGTAACACTGGTGACCAGATGTATCACTGGTGGTCAGATGTATCTCTGGTTACCAGATATATCACTGGTGACCAGATATATCACTGGTGACCAGACATATCACTGGTGACCAGATGTATCACTAGTGACCAGATATATCACTGGTGACCAGATGTATCACTGGTTACCAGATGTATCACTGGTGGTCAGATGGATCACTTGTGACCAGATATATCACTGGTGGTCAGATGTATCACTTGTGACCAGATATATCACTGGTGACCAGACATATCACTGGTGACCAGATGTATTACTAGTGCCCAGATGTATCACTGGTGGTCAGATGTATCACTGGTGGTCAGATGTATCACTTGTGACCTGATTTATCACTGGTGGTCTGATGTATCACTGGTGGTCAGAGGTATCACTGGTGGTCATGTATCAGAGGTGGTCAGATGTATCACTGGTGGTCAGATGTATCACTGGTGGTCAGATGTATCACTGGTGGTCAGATGGATCACTGGTGGTCAGATGCATCACTGGTGACCAGATATATCACTGGTGACCAGACATATCACTGGTGGTCAGATGTAACACTAGTGACCAGATATATCACTGGTGACCAGATATATCACTGGTGACCAAATGTATCACTGGTGACCAGATGTATCACTGGTGACCAGAGGTATCACTGGTAGTCAGATGGATCACTGGTGGTAAGATGTAACACTGGTGACCAGATGTATCACTGGTGGTCAGATGTATCGCTGGTGGTCAGATGTATCACTGGTGGTCATGTATCAGAGGTGGTCAGATGTATCACTGGTGGTCAGATGTATCACTGGTGGCAGATGTATCACTGGTGACCAGATGTATCACTGTTGACCAGATGTATCACTGGTGACCAGAGGTATAACTGGTGACCAGATGTATTACTGGTGGTCAGATGTATCACTGATGGTCAGATGGATTTCTGGTGACCAGAGGTATTACTGGTGGTCATATGTATCACTGGTGGTCAGATGTATCACTGGTGGTTAGATGTATCACTGGTGGTCAGACGTATCACTGGTGACCAGATCTATCACTGGTGACCAGATGTATCACTGATGGTCAGATGTATCACTGGTGACCAGAGGTATCACTGGTAGTCAGATGGATCACTGGTGGTAAGATGTAACACTGGTGACCAGATGTATCACTGGTGGTCAGACGTATCACTGGTGGTCAGATGTATCACTGGTTACCAGATATATCTCTGGTGACCAGATGTATCACTGGTGGTCAGATATATCACTGGTGACCAGATGTATCACTTGTGACCAGATGTATCAATGGTGGTCAGAAGTATCACTGGTGGTCAGATGTATCACTGGTGGTCAGATGGATCACTTGTGACCAGATATATCACTGGTGGTCAGATGTATCACTTGTGACCAGATATATCACTGGTGACCAGACATATCACTGGTGACCAGATGTATTACTAGTGCCCAGATGTATCACTGGTGGTCAGATGTATCACTGGTGGTCATGTATCAGAGGTGGTCAGATGTATCACTGGTGGTCAGATGTATCACTGGTGGCCAGATGTATCACTGGTGGTCAGATGTATCACTGGTGGTCAGATGTATCACTGGTGGTCAGATGTATCACTGGTGGTCAGATGTATCACTGGTGGTCAGATGTATCACTGGTGGTCAGATGTATCACTGGTGGTCAGATGTATCACTGGTGACCAGATGTATCACTGGTGGTCAGATGTATCACTGGTGGTCAGATGTATCACTGGTGGTCAGATGTATCACTGGTGGTCAGATGTATCACTGGTGGTCAGATGTATCACTGGTGGTCAGATGTATCACTGGTGGTCAGATGTATCACTGGTGGTCAGATGTATCACTGGTGGTCAGATGTATCACTGGTGGTCAGATGTATCACTGGTGGTCAGATGTATCACTGGTGGTCAGATGTATCACTGGTGGTCAGATGTATCACTGGTGGTCAGATGTATCACTGGTGGTCAGATGTATCACTGGTGGTCAGATGTATCACTGGTGGTCAGATGTATCACTGGTGGTCAGATGTATCACTGGTGGTCAGATGTATCACTGGTGGTCAGATGTATCACTGGTGGTCAGATGTATCACTGGTGGTCAGATGTATCACTGGTGGTCAGATGTATCACTGGTGGTCAGATGTATCACTGGTGGCCAGATGTATCACTGGTGGTCAGATGTATCACTGGTGGTCAGATGTATCACTGGTGGTCAGATGTATCACTGGTGGTCAGATGTATCACTGGTGGTCAGATGTATCACTGGTGGTCAGATGTATCACTGGTGGTCAGATGTATCACTGGTGGTCAGATGTATCACTGGTGGTCAGATGTATCACTGGTGGTCAGATGTATCACTGGTGGTCAGATGTATCACTGGTGGTCAGATGTATCACTGGTGGTCAGATGTATCACTGGTGGTCAGATGTATCACTGGTGGTCAGATGTATCACTGGTGGTCAGATGTATCACTGGTGGTCAGATGTATCACTGGTGGTCAGATGTATCACTGGTGGTCAGATGTATCACTGGTGGTCAGATGTATCACTGGTGGTCAGATGTATCACTGGTGGTCAGATGTATCACTGGTGGTCAGATGTATCACTGGTGGTCAGATGTATCACTGGTGGTCAGATGTATCACTGGTGGTCAGATGTATCACTGGTGGTCAGATGTATCACTGGTGGTCAGATGTATCACTGGTGGTCAGATGTATCACTGGTGGTCAGATGTATCACTGGTGGTCAGATGTATCACTGGTGGTCAGATGTATCACTGGTGGTCAGATGTATCACTGGTGGTCAGATGTATCACTGGTGGTCAGATGTATCACTGGTGGTCAGATGTATCACTGGTGGTCAGATGTATCACTGGTGGTCAGATGTATCACTGGTGGTCAGATGTATCACTGGTGGTCAGATGTATCACTGGTGGTCAGATGTATCACTGGTGGTCAGATGTATCACTGGTGGTCAGATGTATCACTGGTGGTCAGATGTATCACTGGTGGTCAGATGTATCACTGGTGGTCAGATGTATCACTGGTGGTCAGATGTATCACTGGTGGTCAGATGTATCACTGGTGGTCAGATGTATCACTGGTGGTCAGATGTATCACTGGTGGTCAGATGTATCACTGGTGGTCAGATGTATCACTGGTGGTCAGATGTATCACTGGTGGTCAGATGTATCACTGGTGGTCAGATGTATCACTGGTGGTCAGATGTATCACTGGTGACCAGATGTATCACTGGTGGTCAGATGGATCACTAGTGGCCAGATGTATCACTGGTGACCAGATGTATCACTGGTGGTCAGACGTATCACTGGTGGTCAGATGTATCACTGGTGGTCAGACGTATCACTGGTGGTCAGATGTATCCCTGGTGGTCAGATGTATCACTGGTGACCAGACATATCACTGGTGACCAGAAGTATTACTAGTTACCAGATGTATCACTGGTGACCAGATGTATCACTTGTGACCAGATATATCACTGGTGGTCAGATGTATCACTTGTGACCAGATATATCACTGGTGACCAGACATATCACTGGTGACCAGATATATTACTAGTGACCAGATGTATCTCTGGTGGTCAGATGTATCACTGGTGGTCAGATGTATCACTGGTGACCAGATGTATCACTGGTGATCAGATGTATCACTGGTGACCAGATGTATCACTGGTGGTCAGATGTATCACTGGTGACCAGATGTATCACTGGTTACCAGATGTATCACTGGTAGTCAGATGTATCACTTGTGACCAGATATATCACTGGTGGTCAGATGTATCATTGGTGACCAGATGTATCACTGGTGACCAGATGTATCACTTGTTACCAGATATATCACTGGTGGTCAGATGTATCACTGGTTACCAGATGTATCACTGGTGGTCAGATGTATCACTGGTGACCTGATGTATCACTGGTGGTCAGATGTATCTTTTGTGACCAGATATATCACTGGTGACCAGACATATCACTGGTGACCAGATGTATTACTAGTGACCAGATGTATCACTGGTGGTCAGATGTATCACTGGTGGTCAGATGTATCACTTGTGACCAGATGTATCACTGGTGACCAGATGTATCACTGGTGGTCAGATGTATCACTGGTGAAGAGATGTATAATTGGTGACAAAATGTCTCAATTTAAAAGACTACAAGTAGTTAACCCTTGATCACTGTAGTGTACATGTAACTTTTTTGCTGAGCTTATTCTGTTGATGGATGACCTACTGATCATGAGAAGAGCGTTAATTGAGTTGGCCTTATATCCCTAGTTATATTTTTACTAGACTACATTTTTTGTGATCACTAGTGGAAATACATGTACATGTGTTTTATACATAGTAATGATATTTACTTTGATGTAAATTATTTAACTTTTCTTTTTGTTATCTGATGGTATAATCAGAACTTAATAAGCTGTTCATCACATCAAAGATATATGTAGATATAAGTCTTTATTAAGAGATATGGAAATCATCATAATTATGTATACATACATCTTATTCAGATGTCAGGAGTCAAAACAACGGCCAAACGTCCTTTGGTAAATTCAATTTTTATTCTGCTGTTCAACATGTAACAGGATTGTGGTTAACATAAGTCATGCACATTTCTAACATTCATATTGATTATCAAATACACTCAGGCACACTTATATATGATCAACCAAATCACTCTTTCAAAGTTTCATGCTAAAAATAATGACACTAGTTAACATAAGGCAAAAGTCACTATAACCATGAAATACTAAAGATATTCCAGAGTATAATAATGTATGGAAGGCAAGGATAAAAATGCAAGCACCTCAAAAGATGGAGTGTCCAATATTGGGGGATTAGTAAAATAAGGATCCAACTAACATTATTGATCAGTAATGTATTGCATGATACATAATATTTATAGTTACAATGTTCACTAATGAGAGCAGAAAATGTTTTCAGGTATGCATACAATAATCATAATAACCATAAGAGATAATTAGAAAAGATGAAAAAATTAACCAAACAAATGAAACCAACAAAAGTCACACCTGGAAGTTGTAGCAATGTATTACCATGTTTCCAACCATTAACTATTATGTAATCTTACATTTTTATATATAAATGTTTGTATTGATGATGGAATGTTAATTACCGGTATACAACAAACTATTAAGTCATAATTTTGTACCAAATTTCTGTTTAATGAAATCATACATGTTAAGGCATATTCCTACATTACATACTGTATAGCACCAGTCTAGGCAACTATACATTGAAGGGGAGATAACTGTATCAGGATCTCCAATTTAATATAGGATCTACCATCTCAATTACCATATGTATAACAGTGTCTTGCTTATGTACATGTATAAATTGATTTAAAAGCAAACCAGGAAAAGCATAATATCCTGAAAAATGGAATAAGTAGTAAGAAAGCTGAATATTGCTAATGGCAATCCACTGGATATTAACTTTCAACCATTCAACATTAAATATATAAAAACAGGAAATCTTCACTACAAATTAGAGATTTATTATTACGGAAAACACTGTAAATCAACTTATTTTCACAATAACATATTTTTGCCTTTCCATGCACCTATTGTTATGACTTTTTTACTGCATTGACGGTTTAGACTAGTATGTTTCTACTCTATCTGTGTTGGAGGTTTCTACTCTATCTGTGTTGGAGTTTTCTACTCTATCTGTGTTGGAGGTTTCTATTCTATCTGTGTTGGAGGTTTCTACTCTATCTGTGTTGGAGGTTTCTACTCTATCTGTGTTGGAGGTTTCTACTCTATCTGTGTTGGAGGTTTCTACTCTATCTGTGTTGGAGGTTTCTACACTGTGTTGGAGGTTTCTACTCTATCTGTGTTGGAGGTTTCTACTCTATCTGTGTTGGAGGTTTCTACTCTATCTGTGTTGGAGGTTTCTACTCTGTGTCGGAGGTTTCTATTCTATCTGTGTTGGAGACATGTTGCAGTGAGTTGGTTTACAATGCCTCTTTGTAAATTTACATCTAGCACAAATAAAACAGTATTTCCCAATTTTATGAGCATTTAATAGCACAATATCTTACAAAAAAAAAAAAAAAATGAGACAAAATAAAGTAATTTAAAGAATTAATTTCCAATAAAACATTTTCTAAATTTATAGTACTATCTTAATGTATCTTTTGCAAATTGAAATAAATACAGAGGAATTGATTGTAATGAGAGAGGTCCTATGCCCTCAAAAATACCACATTCAAAATCTTACTAACTTACAAGGAGGAAACTTAGCTCTGACCAATGACAAAAATCAGTATGGCATACAGTGTATTCATTATATCACATACCGGTATATAACATCATTACAACATTTGTCAACTAATAGAACTAAACTGGTATCTATTGTGTAATGTTTTCATTAAGCATTGAAAGTCTTTCAGTTGGCATTCATAGCCAATATGAATGCCAACTGAAGAGAGGCAAATTCCATGAAGTGCACAAGTGCTTCATGCTGGATTTGCCCTTGTCTAGTTGGCCTTCATATTGGCTATGAAGGCCAACTGAAAGACGTTTAATGCTTATATTTACATTTGGTTACAATTTTATGTTGACATATCAAGGGGTTTTGCATCTATAATGAATTAATCATTTGTTATTATCAAGGATGGAACAGCCATTTGAACAGCTGTTTTCCGTAACCGCTGACACAACTTATTGTGACGTCACAATGATAATGACGTCAATATATGCAATTGGAGGTCATAGTCTATATGACTGCCAACTTCGCTTGGTAATGTTACAGAGTGGGACTGCAGTAAAAATGTAAATACATGCTTTTAAGGAATTTTTTTTAGGAATGATCGACATATTACAAAATAATTAAATTATTTTATGATATAATCAATGAAATAACTTCAAGAACATAAATACCAATCAGTAACACAACTTTGCTTGTACTGAGCATTTAGTGATATTTTACGATAACGGGTCAGAATCAGGATTAACTTATCAATGAATTGATATTTCATGTCTATAAATGTCTTTAACATCAAAATTACATTCAAAATCTTTTAAGCAAATTCAGTAAAGTTATTCTACCAAATAACCATGAAGTGAAATGTTACATGAAACTATTGTCCTACATCCCTTATAACAAATGGAATAAAATATATCGACAAATGCCAAGAATAATTTCCTAATTGCATAGCTATACAATCAAGCATGTACTCTGAGTACACAATACTCATACTCGAGTCAGATTCTCATAAGCTATACAATAGCAACAAATAGCCACCCGAGAGACTCCTTCGATCATTGGATAAAGTAACTTTTCAGATAAGATCATGCATCTGAAAAGTTATATGCTACTGTTGAGCAATTTTTGTACTAGACATCAAGTGCTTTACTCCACTGTGGTAGGTTTCAGTTCGGTCTAAAAGACGTAACAACTAGATTTACAAAGGCACCGAGCTATCCATTACATTGTACACACTGACCATAACAGACGGGTAAATCACACTGATACCAACTACCCCAACGGACATTACAACTGGTCTAATACTGATTACTTAAATACAATCACAGACTAAATTTTCCATTTAAATATACCTTAATGTAGTATATTGTTGCAGATTCTATTACACATGTATTAGTCAAAAGACTATCATTAACATGAACAAGAAAGGTGCCTGTGGTATTCAATAATGTCATAGCAATGAACAGATGCCTTACAATACTGTTACCACAATAGATGTATTACAAACAGATCTTTTAGTTACAAGATCAAAATGTGCACAATGAGAAAAATAAAAGAAATAATAATACACATTGATGGATTTCCACTCATGACATTTTACTGTGTTATATATCAAGGATGGGGCAGATATTAAATAAACACTTCAAACAATGTTTCTAATATGAATGAGGCAAAAATTTAGAATATTTTGGGTATTTCACCAAAAATTTTCATTCTATTTTTTCTGGTAAGTTTTTCTTAACTATATTATACTATGTAATTGACAGATTAATTACATGAATACTTGTAAGTAGGTTAACTTCATGCAAAATTCATGAAATTATTTCATATAAACATATGACATTCTAGAAAGAATTTACATACCCACCCTACTATGCTATCCAGCCGGGTATGAAATCGCCCCTATGTGTACTAGTGGAGCACTGCCGCAGTGAATCACTTGGGCAAAGTTTTCTATGCTTTTTATAGATTTCCAATTATTTCATGCTTATAGATGCATATATATATCAGTTTTGTGTAAAACCAATATAACAATCATTAATAATATCTCTCTGACCGATCACAAAACTCAAATTTCAGATTCTGTAGAATTGCTGTACAATTTTCCTTTGAAAAGACTGAAATATTTGTATTTAACGCAAATAAATATCGAATGTGACTTAAACCTCTTATACGCTGCCTAGTAGGTATGGAGTATAAAATTGACTCAACAACGTGCATTCAAAGGTGTAAATTGCCTCTTTCAAGTTTTTTCTTTGCTCTACTAGCAGTAATGGGCACCAATTGTAGCTCTAATGACAACAAGAGGCCCAGAGGGCCTGTATCGCTCACCTGGTTTTTTGTTAGTAATTATCACAAGACTCTGACAATTAGAAAAACAAGCAAAATTGACTCCCAAAGTTTAATTTTGAATCACAACCATACAATGATGCTATTGATACCATACAAATATGCTATCCAATACATAGGTTCAGAGACAAAGTAATTTATATGAAAGTAGTAGCCTAATTGACCTTTTTGAACTCGCATCTATTGCCGTCTAAGGCCCCGGGGGTCAGCCCTATCATTTGTACAATTTCAAATCCCAACCATATAATGATGATACCATTGCATTATAAGTGCTCTTCCATTCTTAGTTGCAGAGAAGAAGTCG
>SAYR01023573.1:555912-641191 GCA_004382745.1 Argopecten irradians irradians | reverse complement strand
GCATATAATGCTCCTTCCATTCTTAGTTGCCAAGAAGAAGTCGTTTATATTGGAAATAGCTAAAATTAACCCCTTTTGACCCCACCCTTCAGGCCCCGGGGGTTCAGCCCCATCAATTTTACGCAAATTTTGAATCCAATACCCCTATAAGGCATGTAACATTCATTATTGAACGTAATCCCATGTTAGTTGCAGAGAAAACGTCATTATATGAAATTGACCACTTTTAACGCCTATTAAGGATGCTACCATTGCAATTATGGGGCTATACCATGCTTAGTTTGCAGAAGAAAAGTCATTTATATGAAATAGGCCAAATTACCCTTTTGACCCCGCCCCTCAGCCCCGGGGGTTCAGCCCTATCATCTTGCCACCAATTTTGAATCCCCCACCTATAAGAATGCTACCATTGTACTTAAGGTCATATACCATGCTTAGTTTCAGAGAAGAAGTCGTTTATATGGAAATAGCCAAATGGCCCCTGTTTGGACCCCGCCGCCTCAAGTCCCCGGGGGGTCAGCCCCATCATTTGCACCAATTTGGGAATCCCCACCCTATAAGGATGCTACCATTGCATTATGTGGCTTATACCACCCTTAGCTTGCAAGAAGAAAGTCATTATATGGAAATAGCCAAATTGACGCCCTTTTGGCCCCGCTTGCGGCCCCGGGATCAGCCCATCATTTGTACATTCAGTTAGTACGCCCATAAGGATGCTACCAGTCAAAATTTTTTGTTTGAAATACGTACCACGGTTATGGAGAAAGAAGTCATTTGTTGACGGACCGCCGGGAAGCCCGTACGCTGCGGTATCCCATAAGCTCAACCTCGGTCCTTCGACCAGTGTGAGCTAATAATGTTATCTGTCCTAAAAGTCTTAAAGCTAACAATATTGCAGCCTTATGGCATTCATGCACAAACAATATTGTTAGTAATTCTGTAAGTAATAGGTACTATGTATCTTACTAAAGCTGTGGATAAAACCTTCAATTACAACAATAAAGCAACCAATTATATACATTGGCAAGGCCATACAAAAAAGTACTGACTACATCAATTAGCTGCATTCTTAAAGAATATCTTAGAGTTAAACAAAAGTGAAAAGACACCAAAACGACCATAACATACATCTATATCATTATCCATACAAAGTTATAATCGCATTTTTGAAATATTACTATTTAAGTATTATTAACTGAATAATTTAGATTTATTCCCCAGTAAATGCCCAAGATATTTCTTCATGGAACAAAGATTTAAGAGCCCATTGACAATGTCATCTGCCATATAACAACACCAGAATGTTTGCAAAACAGGCTGTTTGCAAAAAAGAAAAAATTTCGAGTTCTTCTGAGCCTTTATGTCAAGGGGCAATCCAGAAGATCAGTGACCTTAAGCGATGCATTGCCATATATGCTTCTGGTGCATCAAGTATTCTTGTAAGTTTTAGACTGATGTTTTTATTAAATGGGTAGATATCAAAATAAATACTGTTACACCAGAAATCACTTTAGTAAAATATCAGTGAGCCGAATATCAATTACCAAAGAGATTACTTAAACCTATACACGTATACAGATCCTTTACAGCAACAAACAGGTATACACAGTAATTAACTAACTGAACAACTTAAGATTTTTTCATTACATTGTATAACATGTATATCACAATTCATAAACAGAATCAAAAATGTACAACTGATGAATGAAGAGTCGCATTTCAAATTCAAATATTTTTATCGATATTTCGGAAAAAATGTTGAGAAATTTTCACACACATAACCAATATAGTAAGAGGACAAACAACAAAAACTAATTTAACAAAATACAAAAAAAAAAAAAAAAAACCATCTTGCACCAATTAAAACCTTTTAAAATAACACTATCAATAACTAACCATGCACCAAAAATACGTAATTTCATCCATATCTCTGAAAATTATTTGAACAAGAAAGACCAGACATTCAAATTTTGAAAAGCCAGAATCATAACATTTTTTTTAAAAACATGAAGTTAACTTTTGATTTCATTCTACCATGTACTGTAATAGTACGGCTTTAAAATGTGTCACAGCCGGACACGCCGTTTGGTGTCTCAATAAAACCGATGCAAGCTTGCAGGTATAAAATTCAAAATCTACAGACAGTAAATGTACAATATATTCCAAGGCACTACACAATAAATTTAATTCATGCACCGGAACTCATCCATGGTTGTAACTAAAGCTAATTTCCTACAGCATTTCTATCTAACATACAAATTTTTGAAACACGTTATCAGAATTTGTATGCATACAGTTAGCAAATACTAATCTGTTTTTTCAATTTCTCTTAAAATAAACTACCGTTACCGTACTTAAAGAACACTAGACACTTGTATTGTTGGCAGTGTGATGAAATTTAGCTTATTTTGAAGGATTAAAATTATGCGCTTATTTTGCCAGGCGATAAATTTAGCTTATTTTGGCAAGACAAATATGCTAAAATTGATTTCTGTAAAATGTGACAAACATACGTACTGTAGAAACCATAATGACTATTCTATAAATCATGAAATTTAGATAGCTGCAAAAAAAAAATCAGGTTAGAGATGAAATGCTCAAATGAAATCACCACCAAAAATAAATAATTTACCAGCATCAATAATAATTTGGCATTATAACAGTTTACATAAAAGGTAAAACTTTCAAATAAACTGTTTTAAAGATGCTCCACTGCTGACAAAAGTAATTTTTTTCAGTAATAAAAAACAGAAGCCAGTACGATTTCGTATTTTCTTTCCAAAGCAAAAGTTACTTACTTACACCAACATAACCACTATTGAAAAGTTTGAGCTTCAAGTTTACTTCAAAGTTAAAAATAAAAAAAAAAAAAATAAATTAATGCATCCCCGAAAAAATTCCATGCACTATTTCCGTCTTTGCATATTACATGAGTTAGCTCCCTTGTTAGTAGGTATGATTGTTCGTCATTATTTTGTGAGCGCAATTTTATGTCGTTTCTCCGAAAAGTTTAATGCTACGCTCGCAAACACATGACGTCACAATTAGTACCTAGCCCGAAGCAGATACTCTGTAATGCTGCAAATAACAGAAACATCCTATAGGAAGAAGTACTGATTGTGGGCATTGCACCAAAGCAAAGGTAAATTCATCTGTATTATTTTTTTGTTAATGTAACATATATACTATCACAATAAACACCAATTATGTTCAAATGAGAATACATTAACTGCTCCTGTCCGCTGGTGGAGCATATTTTAAATATAATAAAGCTAATTGATGCAATATATGTTTTAGAAAATAACACAAAATATAAATAACGTAAGCAATGGATTACAACATGCTTTCATCTGATATATTATCAAAAATTAATGTAAATTTGTTTTTACACCGTGCCGAGGTAGATGATTGATTAAAAACAGAGATGAAGTACAAGACGTTGGCAACCTTTTAATATAATATGTTTACCAACTATACATAGATAAAACAGTCCTCTGTTCCAAAATTTCCGGCTATGTTTATGTTTAGTCTGTAAAAAGATTGTCAATGAATTTCCAGAAATCAAAAATATGCATTTGTGCAGTTATTGAATAAAACAATTTGGTCTGATTTTCAAGATTTCCAAACAAATGATGGCAATTGCTTTATATTATTTTTCTTCAAATCATTCACTTTCAAGTTTTCTTCAATCTTCGAATCTTGATTTCTGACTTAATACATTTTCATACTTCGAATTCAAGTTAAAGAAACTATCTATAAACGAGTTATTCTAATGAACATAGAAATTTGATAAGTTTAACGTCTTATTAACAAGCCAGGATACATGTAAAGATGGAGGGAGAAAATCCAGAAGTAAACCAAAAACTACCATCCCAGCAGTCATTTCCTGGCAAACTGCCACCAACATGGGATCAATTTGCACCCGAAGTGAGGGCTGTGGTAACTATCTTAACCACTACGAACCCTATCCCTGACAACAAGTGGAAATAAGCCAAACAGTGGAAATGTAACAAGCTAATTAACATTATAATATCTAGTGCTAGGACAAAAAGAACAGATTTATAGATATTTTATTATTCAGGATCTTTTAAAATCTTCCAAGTGCTCTGCAATGAATAAAACTGTTGCGTGTGTGAACTGTCTAGTTTTCTGTTTTCCTATCCAGTTTTTACAGGCCTACGAAGGCTACGTAGATTGACTGTTCCATCGCCATCATCTGGGAATAACTTTTTGGTTGAGAGTTCCGGCCACATATTTGGACCTTACAACCAACCTTCCTGCGCCTAGTCCCCAGGTTAAAACCATGTAAACAGTGAACTTCTACTCCAGGAGGGGTGATTCCCTGATCAGGTCTTTATCCAGCAACGAATGTTCAAATAAAAGGCCATCAGTGAAGGTTCAAATCCAGGAAAACTGTTTCAGCGTCCTTGCACAGTATAGTTTCTCTCCGGCCGTGAGACCAAGATTTCATCAGCTGCCCAGTAAAACGCATCGTAGAGCAATACCACTGCTTTTGTACTTTTCCATTGATCTTTTTCTAGCCGTGCTCTTAATGCTTTCAACTACATAAACATCTAAATTGTCACCGCAATGAATAAGGATTGGATATACATATGAATACATCAAGGTTTGGGGGTTTTGTTTTCAAATTCAGTTACATGTTGTTGTATGTTTTAAGGAAACGTTTCTCATTTTGGGAGAAATTATTCATTGTTTAGTATTCGTTTCTATGAAAAGAGGCCATAAAAACTGACTAACTGACTCAGATTCACGAAAAGTTCCAAAACCAAAATTTGTTCAATCATCCCAATGAAATTAAAAAGTTAACATAAAATGGCTTATAAATCAAGTTTTTTTTTAATGTATGCAATCTAATTAAAATCGATTTCATTATCTAACTTCCATACACTCCGTTATGGAGTATACGGACTGTACGGAGTAGATAATGAATCATCGAATTTTACATTAGATTGAATGTAATGATTCTATTTGATTTACCGGTATTAAGGAATTGTGTTTTTCCAGATTAATAGGCAATGTGGGAATTTCTCTATATGATGTCAAAATCATTTGTTGGTTTTTTCGCAACAATTCTCAGTTTTTTTGGCCAATCCAAAAGTTAGATTTAGTATCAAAAATGTTTGCATAAGTAATATGCAAAGAATTCTGAAAAAAAATATCAACTCTTTAGAGTTTTTTTCATTCATGAAATAAGTGGTCTATTTTCTAGCGACCAGTAGCAGAATTCTATAAACTCTGAATAGAACTGTTAAAAACATTTTTATTCCAAACATGAGAGAACCACCTCAAAATCAAAATAGAAGTACATCAGAAGCTAGATTCACTGAAGATTACCTAAATTTAGTTATTCCTTTGGAAAGATAATTTTAAAACTTGAAATTATCTCCCCTTCAACAAAGATGAATTCAATGACAGATATATATTATAATGTATCTTATGAAAGTAAAAAACTATTCTATAGAAAAAAATTTTCATAATAGCTTAAGATAAGAGTAAAGAAATTATTACATCATCTGCAGCAAAACATGGCCATATTCTGTATTCCAATAATTCAATATCTAACCTGAAGCGTAAGAGAGCTGAGAGTTTTTGATGACGCCTGCCATACACAGTAGAGAAATAAATCTTCCTTGACATACTTGTCCTCCAGGCCGTGGCAGTGTTTAAAAGATTTAGAGTGTGACAGGTTAACCCATGCTGTGACCGATTAAGTCACCGGAACTTTTGTTGTTCAGCGATGTAGTGCCTCAATCAAATCCTGGCACTTCTGTACAACCACCTAGCCTCACTTACAACATAGTAATAACAGTATTGTACTACCACCTAGCTCATCTGAAACACATAGATAGAAACACTAAATTAATTACATCATCACCAAGAATTATTTCAGCGTGAATACAATTCCCCCAATTATTTTAATTCTACATTATTTTGGTAGTATTTTCAAAATATTGTGAAATATTTGCCTGGATGGCATGTGCATACATATACATAACTAACGATTTCAACCGAATTATTCATATATTTGTTCATTAGGTTTGAGCATACGAAAAACAAATTCAAATATCAAAAAGAACAAAACATCAAAAAATCAAGCCATTCACAAACTTCCTTATAGTGTAAATACTTGTTGGACTCCTCACCAATCAACCTATCCCGAGTAGTTACCGATAGATACTACCAATTGGAAATCAAACCAACAAGTTCTATTGTTAATAACAATCATGTAATTCATTTATTACTCATGCTGTTAAAAACCCAAACGTCCAATACTTTCATTGGCAAGTTAAAACCCCAGCGAACATAATTGGTTTTTTTGCCCCTAAGAATATTTTGAGAATTATGACAAGTACAATGAATACAGCCAGGTGGTACTTATCTTCTCCAATGTAAACCAAAATTTTAATTATAATAACAACGAAAAGAATGTTTAATTTGTTTTCACACATATGGCCAGTAAACATGGTTGCTAAATGACATCTTATTTTGAAAACATTTTATTGGTAAGATTGCTAGTGTACAAGTAACTCAAATAACAATTAATACAAGTACAGTTGTAACATTGTAAGTCAAAACATTCCTGAAAACTCACTTGGTGATTTGCGGAAATCATAATGGAGCCCTCTCTGATGGAACACCTCGCTTTTACCCCCAAGGATTCCAATTCCTGAGCAATGTAGTAAGAAGTAGACTGGCTGAAGAAAAAAAAACATGGAAATTCTAAAATAATTATTAATCAATATACAGTATCTTTCATTCTCTTTCATCCTTTCTGACAAGATTAATGATTTGTAAATGACGGTAGAATTAAATGATTCTATTATTGGCCTAATGAATACTCACTAAAACGCAAAGTGTGAAAGGCGATCCAGCCACTCGACGGTTCTTCAGTGTCCCCCCAGCCTCGAAATCTGTATGTCCAACCGCCCAGGGGCATTATGGTTAGTGTGAGTTCGTTCGATCACTAACCAATCTGAAACCATAATACATCAGAACTTAATCTCTTTTAAGTTAACTACTAAATAAACAACAAGATATTTCTAAATCTAATAATCTAATACAAAGTTGCTAAATGAAATGAGAAGGACTGTGATAGCCGCAACCTTAAGATTTGAGCTGCCCAGCTAACTTTCCTTGATCATGGACTCATCAAACAAATTAAAATTGTTATGAATCAATCTTTTAGACCTTCCCTGGAAAATCCTACAAACATTGTCTTGGCAATCCCAATTTCTAAGATGAAACTCAAGCCCATTCTTGTAAAACAAATATGAATGCCTTTAACAACTTGGCCACCAGGTTTAAGTCCCTTTACAATAAGTTGTAACTTCTAGCTATATATACCTTGCTTATATATTTGCAGGTTTAATAGAAATGTATTGGTTTTGTGTAGTTTAAAGCAATTAAAATCTAATTTAAGTATAAAGTTACTTATTATGATGAACTTGGATAATGACACCATCTTAATTTACATCAGGACATCATAAAAAATTGTTATCCAGAACACATATACTCTTCTATTTCATCAAAGCAAATGATAAAATAAAGATATATGGAGAAGTTAAGCTTTTGAAATGTTAAATATTATTTTAGGACAAATTGGCATTACTCATATTATCTGTAAAACAGTCAATCAGAGTAGGGTGCCATTCATATATTTGAGCCATAAATTAAAAATAGTCAGACGTTTGCTTTTTCACAGAAGACATGCTGAACTGTTGTTTTATTTCAGCTTGGCATAGAACTGACTCCCTCCATCCACGCAGGCACTGGAAATAATAACAACCAAATCATTTTATACACAACAATGTATAGTTACTACTGAATAATAATAACAATGTATTTTTTTGACATGTATATCTACATGTATAAACATGACAGAGCACTTACTATAATAAAAACCCCCACCTGAAATTTAATCAAGAATTGCTCATAAGAATTAACAATTTCACCTGGATAACATCAGAAAGTAAGACACATTTAACATTATAATCAATACAAGAACAAGTTCTCGAATGCACCATATATACCGTCTAGTAAAGACTGCCTAACAGTGGCGTTTAATTTATTAGAACAAATGGTTTGATGGCAGATCCGAATTTAACTTTGTCATCCTCAATATGCCCAGGGTTTATATATTGAAAAATAACAAGAGATCACCAGAGGGATCTGGCCGCCCACCAAGAATAGCATCTACATGCTAACAATGGAAAGAGGGATCTTTTCTCTGATTTTTTTCAAACTTTTAATAAACAATTAAATTAATACTAAAACCGATCGGTTCCAAAAGTGCATGTGCACAGGCAATAGGGGAACCAAAATTCCTTTAAATGAAAATATTGTCAAAATAACAATTTTTTTTTGGGCTTTCAGCAGGGGACATAACTCTTTTTTAAGATTTTTTAAAGAAAACAAATAAAAAAATATTTATATGAATTGAAGTTTTGTCTTTTTGACATTTCCACTGCATTAAGGAAAATTTACAGTGGTTAAAAGAATTTTTCAAACTGTTTTTTTACAATAAATGATTTGGACAAAAATGCGGCCCACTACATTAGTAAAGTTGTTTTTCAGTATTTTGAAGGCGAAAATTACATTGCAAAGCCTGTTATTGGTCTGTATCTCTGATATAAGGCCACCATGTGTGTAAGTGGTCTATTTGCAGAGTGACACATTTTAGGTGCATAACTCATAATCACGTGGTCTGTGAACTGAGCCTAAACCGATTTTGCCCTCTTCTACTTCCAGAAATATAACTACCGTTTACCTCGATTGTAGCTCTTCTACTTTCTGGAAGCCTCTTCTCCGTTCATAGGCTGGAAATCTTCTTGAGAAGGACTTCTCTTTCTTTTAAGGGGAGGAAAAGGCGGCCCCAAAAATCGAGTTGAGCTCGTTGATTCACTCCACCCCCAGCTTCAGTGTCAGCCACTAGGCAAAAGTTTAAAAAATTCATTATCATCTTAAAAAACTTACTCAAATCACTGGAGATTAAGATTTCCTAAATGGCTTCCCTAATGAACCATTGGAAGCATCCCAAACAACAACAGATATGATCAACAGATCGTAAATGACATTCTGGAACGGTACTACGACACAAACACAAATGTTGACGCCATAGATTATAAGCGATTGTAAAATCGGAGCCTATGCGGAAATCGGACCATGCGGAAACTGATCGGCACGGAACTACCCGGAAAATAACATATCAACCTTATTCGGACTAACCGACGTTGTGTCTTCATCAACAATACTAATAGAAACGTGTCAAGCTAACTTTTTAATACACATATTCTTTTTTAATCACGATAAGTTATGTTTAAGTAAAAATTATACGACCATTCTACACTGTATTTTAATTGTCATTTTCATACGGCTGTTAGAATTCTAAAATATTCTTTAAGAAATATTGACAGAATGTTTAATTTATCTGAAGTGTTGTGTTATACTAATAATTATTTACAGCTCTAAAATCTAAATTGAATAGAGTTCGTTTAAAAAATATCGATAAAAAATTCGATATTTTTTATGAGAATATTGGCGGCCGGCTAACGTTAGACTAGTATCATTTTTAAACGACATGGCATTCAAAAAATAATCCCATTAGGCTCTTTTTCTCCACAACAAAGTGTTTTGACTCATTTTATAAATTGTCTGTCCTTTTCAATAGTCACCATTTGCCGAAATCTTTGCATAGAGTTATGCTTGCCCCTATCTACTCCTCCCCCGACTGTTTGCTATTTTAGATTGGGAATCAGATGATAATTAAAAGGAAAGAGTGGACGAAAATGCAAAATGTAAAAAGCTTCCTGTTTTTTATTCGAAATATCAATCATTGCCTCGTCCATTCACAACGTTTCGAAGTTTTCCTACAATGCGATATCCCATAACTGTGAACTTTATCTTTTGTAATTTCATTGGATTACAGTTATATAATAAGATTCCCCGTCAACACATTGGTGACCTTTTACGTTTTTGTATCAGTTGTGAGGTTTTTTTTAGCGCTTTCTTCAGGGACTAGGACTAACTCCGTCGTGGTTCTGCCATATGAGTCTTCCATTAATAGGACTCGCGCAGCCATGTAAATTTATGAACGGGTGGGGTGTGTTGCTTAAGTGGTCTTTCACAGGCATGCTTTAGTAGAATAGCATTAGAAAAGTGTAAGAGTTAAACTCTCTCTTCCATCCTCGATGTTGGCATTCTTCCACCAGCTGCTGGTATTTCTGCTGCTTCCGTTCGTTGGCCTCCTCCATCCTGTCTTCCTATGGTACTGTTAGTTCCACCAAGACTACTTGCTTAGAGCCGCGGGACCATAACACAACATCGGGGCGGAGTGTTGTTGAAGCCACCTCTGCTGGGAAACCCATCCTCTGTCGGATGTCTGCCCTCATTTCTCAGTCTCTCGCTGTTGCGAGTATCCCTCCAACCTCTACGCTTCCTGTAGGCCGGGTACCAGACTTCACAAATGTGACAAACTTTGGCCCTTTCGATATCGTCCGCTTTTTCCTTTTCCTCCTTGCACGGTCTAGGCTTGCTGCTATACCTCCTTGAGGACCTGGTAGTGGCGCCATGTGTATCTTCCATCTGAAAGAATTTTTCCCCATTGCTGACATTTCGATGACTTTTTTGACACAAAAATATTTAAATCGGGGTGGAGAAAACCTAGATAAGATTTCATCCCAGTAGTTTTACATTTACGTTTCAGATTTTAAATAAAGCCTCCCCCCCCCAAAAAAAACCCCCAAGAGGCCCAGAGCCTGTATCGCTCACCTGTTTTTTTGCACAATTTGGAATCCCCACACTATAAGGATGCTACCATTGTATTGTGGGTGCTGAACCATGCTTAGTTTCAGAGAAGAAGTCGTTTATATGGAAATAGCCAAATTGGCCCCTTTTGACCCCGCCCCTCAGGCCCCCGGGGGGTCAGCCCCATCATTTGCACAATTTGGAATCCCCACCCTATAAGGATGCTACCATTGCATTATGGGTGCTATACCACCCTTAGTTGCAGAGAAGAAGTCATTTATATGGAAATAGCCAAATTGACCCCTTTTGGCCCCGCTTGGCAGGCCCCCGGGGGATCAGCCCCATCATTTGTACAATTTTCAGTTAGTAGCCCATAAGGATGCTACCAGTCAAATTTTGTTGAAATACGACCAGCGGTTATGGAGAAGAAGTCGATTGTTGACGGACGCCGGAAGCCGGACGCTGCGGTATCCCATAAGCTCACCTCGGTCCTTCGGACCAGGTGAGCTAATAATGTTATCTGTCTAAAAGTCTTTAAAGCTACAATATTGCAGCTTATGGCATTCATGCACCAAACAATATTGTTAGTAATTCTGTAAGTATAGTACTATGTTATTTACTAAAGCCTGTGGATATGAAAGCTTCTATTACAACAATAAAGCACCAATTTATACATTGGCAAGGCATACAAAAAAGTACTGACTACATCAATTAGCTGCAATTCTAAAGATATCTTAAGAGGTAAACAAAAAGTGAAAAAGTCACCAAAACGACCATAACATACATCTATATCATTATCCATACAATGTATATCGCATTTTGAAATATTACTATTTAAGTATTATTACTGAATATTTAGATTTTATTCCAGTAAATGCCCAAGATATTTTCTTCATGAACAAGATTAAGAGGCCCATGACATGTCATCTTGCCATATACAACCAAATGTTTGAAAACAGCTGTTTGAAAAAAGAAAATATTTCAGTTCTCTGACCTTTATGTCAAGGGCAATCCAGAAGATCAGTGACTTAAGCAATGCATTGCATATATGCTTCTGGTGATCCAAGTATTCTGTAAGTTTTAGACATGTTTTTATTAAATGTGGTAGATATCAAAATAAATACTGGTACACAGAAATCACTTTAGTAAAATATCAGTGAGCGATATCAATTACCAACAGAGATTACTTAAACCTATACACGTATACAGATCTTTACAGCAACAAACAGGTATACACATTAATTAACTACTGAACAACTTATAGATTTTCAGTTACATAAACATGTATATCAACATTCATAAACAGAATCAAAATGTACAACTGATGAACTGAAGAGTGCATTTCAAATTCAATATTTTTATCGAATTTCGGAGAAATGTTTGAGCAAATTTTCACACATGAACAATATAGTAAGAGAAAAACAACAAAAACTAATTAACAAAATACAAAAAAAAAAAAAAAAAAACCATCTTGCACCAATTAAAACCTTTAAAATAACACTATCATAACTAACATGCACCAAAAAATACGTAATTTCATCCATATCTCTGAAAATTTATTTTGACAAGAAAGACAGACATTCAATATTTGAAAAGGCCAGATCATACATTTTTTTTAAACATGAATTTACTTTTGATTTCATTCGTACCATGTACTGTAATAGTACAGCTTTAATGTGTCACAGCCGGACACGCGTTTGGTGTACTCAAGATAAAAACGATGCAAGTTGCAGGATAAATTCAAAATCTACAGACAGTAAATGTACAATTATTCCAAGGCACTACACATAAATTTAATTCATGCACCGGAACCATCCATGGTTGTAAACTAAAGCTAATATTTCTACAGCATTTCTATCTAATCATACAAATTTTGAACACTTATCAGAATTTGTATGATACAGTTAGCAAATACTAATCTGTTTTCAATTTCTCTTAAAATAAACTACCGTTACCGTAACTTAAAGAACACTAGACACTGTATTTTGCAGGTGATTAAATTTAGCTTATTTTGAAGGTGATTAAATTAAGCTTATTTTGCAGGCGATTAAATTTAGCTTATTTTGCAAGACAAATATGCTAAAATTGATTTCTGTAAAATGTGACAAACATACGTACTGTAGAACCATATGACTATCTATAAATCATGAATTAGATAGCTGCAAAAAAAATCAGTTAGAGATGAAATGCTAAATGAAATCACCACAAAAATAAATAAATTTACAGCATCAATAAATAATTTGGCATTTATACAGTTTACATAAAAGGTAAAACTTTCAATAAACTGTTTAAAGATGCTCCACTGCTGACAAAAGGTATTTTTTTCAGTATAAAAAACAGAAGCAGACGATTTCGTATTTTTCTTCCAAAGCAAAAGTTACTTACTTTACACCATAACCACTATTGAAAAGTTTGAGCTTCTAAATTTACTTCAAGTTAAAAATATAAAAAAAATAATTAATTGCATCCCGAAAAAATTCCATGGCACTATTCCGTCTTTGCATATTACAGAGTTAGCTCCCTTGTAGGTAGGTATTGATTGTTACGTCATTATTTTGTGAGCGCAATTTATGTCGTTTTCTCCGAAAAGTTTAATGCTACGCTCGCAAACACATGACGTCACAATTAGTACCTACCCGCAAGGGCAGATAACTCTGTAATGTGCAAATACAGAACATCCTATATGGAATGAAGTACTGATTGTGCATGCACCAAAGGCAAAGTAAATTATCTTGTATTATTTTTTGTGTTAATTAGACATATATATACACAATTAAACACCAATTATTGTTCAAATGATGAATATCATTAATGCTCTGTCGGCGGTGGAGCATATTTAAGTATATAAATAAAGCTAATGATGCAATATATTGTTTAGAAAATAACACAACATATATAATAACGTATACATGGATTACAACATGCTTCATCTGATTATATTATCAAAAATTAATGTAAATTTGTTTTACACCGTGACGGAGGTAGATGATGATAAAAACAAGATGAAGTACAATGACGTTGCAACTTTGTAAGTATATATGTTTACAATATACATAGTATAAACAGTCTCTGTTCCAAATTTTCGGCTATGTTATATGTTTAGTTTGTAAAAAGATTGATCAATGAATTTCCAGGAAATCAAAAATATGATTTTGCAGTTATGAATAAAACTAATTTGGTCTGATTTCAAGATTTCCAAACAAATGATTGCAATTGCTTTTATATTATTTTTCTTCAAATCATTCACTTCAAGTTTCTTCATCTCGGAATCTGTGATTTCTGACTTGTATACATTTTCATACTTCGAATCAAGTTAAAGAAACTATCTATAACTGAGTTATTCTAATGAACATAGAAATTTGATAAGTTTAACGTCTTATTAAAAGCCAGGATCATGTTAAGATGGAGGAGAAAATCCAGAGTAACCAAAAACTACCATCCAGCAGTCATTTCCTGGCAACTGCCCAACATGGGATTCAAATTTGTCACCCAGAAGTGGAGGGCTTGTGGTAATATCTTAACCACTACAACCCCTATTCTGAACAAATGGGAAAGTAAGCCAACAGTGAAAGGTACAAGCTAATTAACATTATAATATCTAGTGCTAGGACAAAAGAACAGATTTAAGATATTTTATTATTCTAGGATCTTTTAAAATCTCCATGTGCTCTGCATGAATAAACTGTTGGTGGTGAACTGTCTGTTTCTGTTTTCCTATCCAGTTTTTACAGGCTACGAGGCTACGTAGATTGACTGTTCCATCGCCATCATCTGGGATAACTTTTGGTTGAGAGTTCGGCCACATATTTGGACCATACACCAACCTTCCTGGGGTAGTCAGGTTAAAACCATGTAAACAGTGAACTTCTACTCCAGGAGGGGTGAGGTCCCTGATCAGGTCTTTTGTATCCAGGAACATGTCATAGCCATCAGTGAAGTTCAAATCCAGGAAGAACTGTTTCAGGTCCTTCACAGTATAGTTTCTCTCCGGCCGTGAGACCAAGATTTCATCAGCTGCCCAGTAAAGGTCAGAGGGCAATAACCACGCTGTACTTTCCATTGATCTTTGTTCTAGCCGTGCCTTAATGGCTTCAACTACATAAACATCTAAATTGTCACCTGCAATGAATAAGGATTGATATACAGTATGATACATCAAGGTTTGGGGGTTGTTGTTTCAAATTCAGTTACATGTTGTTGATGTTTAGGGGAAAACGTTTCTCATTTTGGGAGAAATTATTCATTGTTTAGTATTCGTTTCTATGAAAAGGAGAGCCATAAAACTGACTACTGACTCAGATTCACGAAAAGTTCCAAAACAAAATTTGTTCATAACCCAATGAAATTAAAAAGGTAACATAAATGCTTATAATCAATTTTTTTTTAATGTATGCAATCTAATTAAAATTCGATGTTCATTATCTACTCCATACACTCCGTATGAAGTATACGGACTGTACGGAGTAGATAATGAACATCGAATTTTAATTAGATTGGAATGTAATGATTCTATTGATTTACCGGTATTAAGGAATTGTTTTTCCAGATTAATAGGCAATGTGGATTTCTCTAGTATGATGTCAAAATCATGTTGGTTTTTCGCACAATTCTCAGTTTTTTTGGCCAATCAAAAAGTTAGATTTAGTATCAAAAATGTTTGCATAATAATATGCAAAGAAATCTGAAAAAATATCAAACTCTTTAGAGTTTTTTTCATTCATGAAATAAGTGGTCATTTTCTAGCGACAGTAGCAGAATTCTATAAACTCTGAATAGAACATGTAAAACATTTTTATTCAAACATTGAGAGAACCACTCAAATCAAAATAGAAGTACATCAAAGCTAGATTCACTGAAAGTTACTTAATTTGTTATTCCTTTGGAAAGATAAATTTTAAAACTTGAATTATCTCCCCTTGCACAAAGATGAATGCAATGGCAGATATATATAATAATGTAATCTTATGAAGGAAGAATATCTATTTCTATAAAAAAAAATTTCAATAATATTTACTAGATAGAGTAAAGAGAAGTTATGACATCATCTGCAGCAAAAACATGGCCGATACTTGTATTCCAATAATTCATATTCTAACCTGAAGCGAAGAGCCTGAGAGTTTTGATGACGCCTGCCCATACACCAGCTAGAGAAATAAATCTCCTGACATACTTGTCCTTCCAGGCCTGTGGCATGTGGTTTAAGAAGTAGAGTGTGACAGGGTTACCCATGCTGTGACCGATTAAGGTCACCGAACTTTTGTTGTTCAGGATGTAGGTGTCCTCAATCAAATCCTGCAGCTTCTTGTACATACCACCTAGCTCATCTGTACACATAGATAGGATAACAAGCTTATTGTACATACCACCTAGCTCATCTGAACACATAGATAGGATAACACTAATTATATTTACATTCATCACAAGAATTATTTCAGCTTGAATACAATTCCCCAATTAGTTTTAATTCTACATGTTATTTTGGTTAGTTTTTTTCAAATATTGTGACAATATTTGCCTGATGGGCATGTGCATACATTATACATAACTACGATTATCAACGAATATTCATATATTTGTTCATTAGGTTTGTAGGAATAGAAAAACAATATTTCAAATATCATAAAAGAACAAAAACATCAAATCAGGCATTCACAATCTTCCATATATAGCTGTAAGAAATATCCTTTGTTGAGCTCCTCACCAATCAACTATCCGAGTAGTTACCGATAGATACGTACCAATTGAAATCAACACATGTTCTATGTTATAACAATCATGTAATTCATTTAGTACTCATGCTGTTTAACCAAACGTCCAATACTTTCATGGCAAGTAAAACCCCAAGCGAACATATTGTTTTTTTTGCCTAAGAATATTTTGAGAATTATGACAATACAATGAATACAGCAGGTGGTACTTATCTTCTCCAATGTAAACCAAATTTTAATTATAAACACAACGAAAAGAATGTTTAATTTGTTTTCACACATATGGCAGTAAACATGGTTGCTAAATGACATCTTATTTTGAAAACATTTTATGGTAAGATTGCTAGTGTACAATGTAACTCAAATACAATGTAATACAAGTACATTGTACATTGTAAGTCAAACATTCCTGAAACTCACTTGGTGATTTGCGGAAATCATATGGAGCTCCTCTGATGGAGACACCTCGCTTGTACCCCAAGGATTCCAATTCCTGAGCAATGTAGTAGAAGTAACTGGCTGTAAAGAAAAATAAAACATGGAAATTTAAAATAATTATTATCATATACAGTATCTCATTTCTTTTCATCTTTCTGAACAAGATAATGATTTGTAATGACGGTAGATATAAAGATCTATTATGGCTATGAATACTCACTAAAACCAAAGTGTGAAGGGTCCAGCCACTCGACGGTCTCAGTGTCCCCCCAGCCTCGAATCTGTATGTCAACGCCAGGGGCATTATGGGTAGTGTGAGTCTTGCGATCATATACCAATCTGAAACCATATAACATCAGAACTTAATCTCTTTTACAGTTAACTACTAAATAAACAACAAGTATATTGCTAAATCTAATAATCAATACAAGTTGCTAAATGAAAGGAAGGGACTTGATAGCCGCAACCTCTAAGATTGAGTGCCCAGCTGAACTTTTCCTTGATTCAATGGACTCATCAAACAAATTAAAAATTGTATGAATCAATCTTTTAGACTTCCCTGGAAAATCCTACAAAAATTGTCTTTGGCAAGCAATTTCTAAGTATAAACTCACAGCCCATTCTTGTGAAACAAATATGAATGCTTTTAACAACTTGGCCACCAGGTTTAGAGTCCCTTTACATATATTGTAACTCTAGCTATATATACCTTGCTTTATATATTTGCAGTGTAATAGGAAAGTTTGGTTTTGTGTAGTTTAAGCATTAAAATCTATTTTAAGGTTATCAAAGTTACTTATTATATGAACTGATAATGACACCATCTTTGAATTTTACATCAGGACATCATGAAAAAATTGTTATTCCAGAACACATATATCTTCTATATCATCAAAGCAATGATATAAGGATATATGGAGAAGTTAAGCTTTGAAATGTTAAATATTATTTTAGGACAAATTTGGCAGTACCTCATATTATCTGTAAAACAGTCAATCAGGTAGGGTGCCAATTCATATATATTGAGCCATAAATTAAAATAGTCAGACGTTTGCTTTTCACAGAAGACATGTGGAACTGTTGTTTTATTCAGCTTGGCATAGAACTGACTCCCTCCATCACCAGGCACTGGAAATAAAACAGCCAAAATCAGTTTTATACACAATACACTGTATATGTACTACTGAAATAAATTAATGCATTATGTATTTTTTGTACATGTATATCTACATGTATAACACATGACAGAGACACTTTACTATATAAAAAACCCACTGAATTTAATCAAGATTGCTCATAAGATATGTTAAAATTTCACTGTGATACATCAGAAAGAAGACACATTTAACATTATAATCAATACAAGATACAAGTTCTTCAATGCACCATATATACAGTCTAGTAAAGACTCCTACAGTTGGTTTAATTTATAGACAAATGGTTTGATGGCAGATCCAATGACTTGTCATCCTCAATATCCCAGGGTTTATATATGAAATAACAAGAGATCACAGAGGGATCTTGGCGCCCACCAAAGAATGATCTACATCTAACAATGGAAAGAGGGATCTTTTCTCTGATTTTTTTCAAACTTTTACTACATATTAACTTAAACCGATCGGTCCCAAAATGCCATATGCACAGCTAGGGGAACCAAAATCCTTTAAAGTGAAAATATTGTCAAAATAACAATTTTTTTTTTTGCTTTTCAGAGGGGAGATAACTCTTTTTTTAAGATTTTAAGAAAACAAATAAAAATATTATATAATTGAAGTTTTGTCTTTGACATTTCCACTGCATTAGGAAATTTACAGTGGTTAAAAGAATTTCAACTGTTTTTTACAGTAAATGATTTGGACAAAATCGGCCCACTACATCTAGTAAAGTTGTTTTTCAGTATTTTGAAGGCGAAAAATTACATTGCAAAGCCTGTTATTGGTCTTTATCTCTGATATAGGCCTACCATGGTGTGTAAGTGGTCTATGAGCTGACACATTTAGTGGCATAACTCATAATCACGTGTCTGTGAACTGAGCCTAACTCGATTTGCCCTCTTCTACTTCCAGAATATAACTACCGTTCACTCGATTGTAGCTCTTCTACTTCTGGAAGCTCTTCCGTCTATAGGCTGGAAGATCTTCTGAGAAGACTTCTCTTCTTAGAAGAGCGCAAATCGAGTTGAGCTCTTGATTCACTCCACCAGTTCAGTGTCAGCCACTAGGCCAAAGTTTTAAAAAATATATTATCATCTAAAAAAACTTACTCAAAATCACTGGAGATAATGATTCTCCACTAAATGGCTTCCCTAATGAACCATGGAAGCATCCCAACAACAACAGAATGATCAACAGATCTGTAAATGACATTCTGGAACAGTACGACGACACAAACACAAATGTTGACGCCATAGATATAAGGCGATTGTAAAATCGGAGGCCTATGCGGAAACGGAACCATGCGGAAAACTGTATCGGAAACGGAACTACCCGGAAAATAACATATCAACCTTATTCGGACAAACCACGTTGTGTCTTCCATCACACATACTAATGAGTAACGTGTCAACTAACTTTTTAATACACATATTTTTTTTAATCACGATAATATGTTAAGTAAAAATTATACGACCATCTACACTGTATTTTATTGTCATTTTCATACGGCTGTTAAATTCTAAAATATTCTATAAATATTGACAGAATGTTTATTTATCTGAAGTGTTGTGTATACTAATAATTATTTACAGCTCTAAAATCTAAATTTGAATAGAGTTCGTTTAAAAAATATCGAGAAAAAATATCGATATTTTTATGAGAATATGGCGCCGGCTAACGTTAGACTAGTATCATTTTTTAAACGACATGGCATTCAAAAATAATCCCATTAGCTCTTTTCTCCACAACAAAGTGTTTTGCTCATTTTATAAATTGTCTGTCCTTTTCAATAGTCACCATTTGCCGAAATCTTTCATAGAGTTATGCTGCCCCTCATCTACTCCTCCCCGACTGTTGCTATTTTAGATTGAGAATCAGATGATAATTAAAAGGAAAGAGTTGGACGAATGCAAAATGTAAAAGGCTTCCTGTTTTTATTCGAAATATCAAAGTCATGCCTCGTCACTTCACTCGTTTCGAAAGTTTTCCTACAATGCGTATCATCCAATACTGAACTTTATCTTTTTGTATTTCATTGACGACATATAATAAGATCCCCGTCACACATGGTGACCTTTCACGTTTTGATCAGTGTGAGGTTTTTTAGCTCTTCAGACTAGGACTACTCCGTCGTGTTCTGCCATATGAGTTTCCATATAGGACTCGGCAGCCATGTAAATTATGAACGGGTGGGGTGTGTTGCTTAGTGTCTTTCACGGCATGCTTTAGTAGTATAGCATTATGAAAAGTGTAAGAGTTAATATATTCAATTTAATAAACCAAAACCTAACCAATGCTTTCAAAATTATCTTTATTGAAAATCTGAAATTGAATACAACATAACTTATTACTATTTTAATTCTGCAATCAATTTCTATGACTTGATATGGCAAACTTATCCTTTTGAGAGCAACATCCATTTATATGTATATTTGTATTACATAGTTAGTTGTTAGTTGATTGATAAAGTAACGTCCTATTAACATTAGCCAGGGTCATTTAAGGACGACCTCCCATGTATGTAACGTGTTGGGTGTGTGTGCATGTCTTTATGTTTTTGGAAGCTGAGGTATATTCGTCTTCTGTCTCTTTGCAATAGTGATAATTCTTGCTCATTCACTGAAGCATACCACCAGCGACACCGAACAGCACATCCCACAAAGTCATATTATACTTACAAAATGCAAACCAGTCGTCCCACTCCCCATATGCTGAGCGCTAAACAGAAGCAGAAACTACCACTTTTATAGATTTTGGTATGTCTCGACCAGGGGACAGAACCCATAGCCTACCTCACAGGGGCGAGGGGCTCAACTGAAGGCCAAAAGTGAGGTGGTGTCCATGGAGTCGTTAGGAAGAATAAAGTAAGTTAGGGGGATATTATATCCAAAATTTAGTCGCCTTTTACGATCATGAAATAATGGCAACAGCTACAATTCTAGCAGCCTGCCATCTGACACTTGATCTTGTTATAGTGCTATCTTACTGAAGCATGTCGCCAAAGAAAAACGAAGCTCATACTACATCCGGTTACACCATGTCGACAACGGGCAAACTAGTCGTCTCACTACATTTAAATGCTGAACACTATGCAGAACCAGAAGCTACATTTAACAGACTATGGTGTGTTACGACCAGGGGACAGTACCCAGAGCTGAAACACACATATAAGTCTCACTGGTGAATAAGTTGTACCTAAAAGTTAGGCCCACCGTCTGTTTTGATTGTAAACGAACACGTTTCAGTCGGCCCATTTCCCTTGAATAAACATTTTTACGGTCGAAGATGCATCTGATGCGTAATTTTCATCTTTAATATATTTTTGTTGCATATTATATCTTTTGAACACTTATACAGTGATTTTTTCGATGTATAACTTTACAAAAGTGACGAGTAAAACTTACAGTACTCACATGTGAATCACGACGTAACAATGCAAAAGCATCATCAGATTTTGGTTTTCGTCCACGGATAAGTCGCACTGATGTATAGGTCGCATTCCCGATTTTCAGGGGAAAATGACGCGACTTATACTCTGGAAAATATGGTAAGTTAGGAAGAAGAGAAACTATTATATCCTAAATGCAACAGAGGCAACAGGTACAATTCTAACCAAGCTTCTGTCCTGAATGAATAACAGTGAAACGTAAAGCGTAATTGCAGGCAATAGCACCAGAGTGCACGGCACGGAAAAAAACCCAATGAATGGAATGAAACACAAGACCTTCGTTTTTGAGAGTAGTAATTTAATGGATATCTCCGAGACACTTGTTGAAAGCAAGTTTAATTACTGGGTGAAAATTTTGACGTGTATCTGTTTTTCTTTGGTAATGTATTGGAAACTATAAGGACCTTGGGGTCATATTTGATAAAGAGCTTACATTTGACAAACACATTAGCGAAAAAGTACAAAAAGCAACTTCAATTTTCGGTATGATCAGAAGAACATTTAAGTTCCTAGATTCTAAACTATTTATTCCACTTTACAAATCTTTGGTAAGAACCCATCTGGAATATGCAAGTGTTGTCTGGAGACCATATAAAATGAAACACATTGAACAGTTGGAAGGAGTACAAAGAAAGGCGACTAAACAACTACCGGGAATGGATAACCTATCTTATCCTGAGAGGCTTAAGAAGTTAAAACTCCCAACCCTGAGTTACAGACGTGTACGAGGTGACATGATAGAAACCTACAAGGCAGTTACAGGGAAATACGACAAAGGAGCAACCCAGTTCATAAGGATGTGGTCCGACACATCAGAGAGGTCTAGCACTAGGACAAACTCGCTGAAAATATTCCCCCAGCATACTAAAAAATTGATCAGGAAGAACTCATTCTCCGTTAGGATTGCTTCAATATGGAACAACCTACCAGACCATGTCGTTACATCTAAGACATTGGACTCCTTCAAAAACAGATTGGACAATCACTGGAACGAACAGGAAATCAAATACAATAACTATAAAGAGAATATCAGCTAGGAAGTGGCTATAATCATAATATGTAACTAAAAATATTACGAGTCCAGCAAAGAGGATCTATAAGGAGCCTGTGCTGGAAAACATCATTAAGAATCATCATTAAGAATGATGGATTAAGCTGTGAAAATCATTCAAATGTATAGACAAACATGTCAGATGCCTTATAAACTTTAGTTACAACACATAATTTATTCACTGTAAAACTCTTGTTTTAGAATGCTTTGTGTATGTTTAGATTGAAACTTAATTGTAGAAATCACTATATAATTCCTAATAACATTGTAAAAATGTGAAATGAAATTGTAGACCACAACTTGGCTTCATGGTATGACCTATACATCATTTTACTGAAGTGTAGATGTAAATATAATGATTTTTGGCGGTACTGCCAACATCAGTTTCAGCTCTTATTTGTACGTTTACTTGTAAAATTAAAACATGCATAATGAGGTAAAACGGTATAAAGCTAGTATATCAATAATCCGAAATAAAAGGCCAAAATAAATTCAAAGTAAAATAAAAATCATTTATATGGAATATATATTCAGCCACTATAGGGCCTTCTTCAGTCCAAAATAACACTAACACAACGTGTTCATCTACATGTTTGTTTACATCTATTGTGTGCAGGTACGAAATGTCTCGGCCCGTGTGATGTATACGGCTGGTTATTTCGACCCAACATGCTATATAAAACATATGCAATTGTAAATATTGTATTTCTCAAAATGTTGATAATTTTTTGCGGTGAATGAAATATTAAAGGCTCATCACGAGTATGAATTATACGGTACATATAACTTTAATTAAGATAATGCATAGGTTTTTTTATCTGAACACGTCACAACTATTCATCTTTGACACTTACATCATGTATTACCCTTGCTCTGCGACCTAGTACCAGAGTATGATATTAAAATGCTACTATTAATGTTATATCATTTGATGTAAGAAAGGTTTATCATAAACGTAATAGTACACATCTAGTGCGACTACGATACGTTGTAGGGACGATTCCTTAAGTGAATACTATTATATTTTTTATCTATGATTTCATATCACATTGATCAAAATACAAAATGTTCGTATTATAATCAAATATGTTCTTGTTTTCAAATGGCTTATCTCACATATAGGAGATATAATACAGCAACATTATATTTGCATTGTGGAAGAAACTGCTTATCCTATAAATTGTTACCGACAGCATTATGTACGCTGTTCCTCCTACACAATAGGCCTGACGTGCTGCCTAGTGTGTTTCCCCTACAAATCACCACACTTTATCAAATTCATTGGGTATACAGTATGATTGGTATCACATTTCCTTTATGATAAAACAAATAAGTACATACATTATGTCTAACAACGAAATCTACTTCCGTTTAGTGCTCAGCATAAAGGTATAGGACAGCAGGTTTCCTCCTTTGCCAGTATGATGTGACATGATGGCTGTGCTGTTTGGTGTCTGAAGTACGGTTAAGTATGATAACAAGATATGTTGGCTGGTTGTTTGACTCTGTTTAACGGTTATTGCGGGATGCTTGTCTGTGTGTTTTGGAAGACTTCTAGATTCTCATTGTAAAATATCATCTCATTGTAGCATACTACCAATGACACCTTATTCCACCCTGTCACATTAATCTGACAGTGGACAAAACTGTCGTCCAACTCCTTTGCATAATACAGAGCACCTGTTATTACATATTGATAAAAAAGGCTATTACACCATTCGGAAACATGTGCCACATGAAACGTATGACATATTTGACTGAACATTTGGCTGAAAAAACATTAAAAAGAATATTAAAAAGGCCTTTAAATTATTCTTAGTGAAAATTTGCTTATTTGTACGTCGATCAATCAATATCGTACTTGCTCAGTATATTTGATTGATATGATGTACGAGACATAGGGGTGAGCAGAACAGAAACACGCAGGCCTACACAGTACATCACTTCTTACATCAGGGACAGTGGGACCTGTTTGGAGAATGAATTCACGTGTGCTATTTACACTGTTTTTGGTCAGTGTGGTTATTGATGGTCAGGTTCTCTTACATGGAAAGTGTCCGGATGTAGAACCTATGGCTGACTTCAAGGTGGAGCCGGTACGTAATTAGAAATGAAACATGCAATACAACAAAATTGTCCTTGATTGATATTGGAGGTCAGAAAAGTTGGTGATTGAAGACAATCTGAACCGCTAAAACAAGACCCTGTTTAACCTAGTGGTATATTTGTATGCCTACATATCACTATAACATATTTATGTTGATGGAGAGTGTATGAATCAGGACTAACCTCGGGTTTTACTGTTGAGTCGTACATTGTTGTCTTGTTTTGGCAAAATAAGCAAAAAACTGTACATTTTAGTTTAGTCCACAGGGTTCGATACATACTTCTGACACCAAAATAACCATGCCACTTTGTGTTTACTAGTGTCAATAGCATGTACAAGGAGCGTTTGTTTGTGCAGATTCGACTTTACAAACGAATAAACAGGATCTAACACCTTAATAGAAACATAATCCATTGGTTAAGGAAGGTTATGGAATCTTAATAGAAACATAATCCATTCGTTAAGGAAGGTTATGGAATCTTAATAGAAACATAATCCATTGGTTAAGGAAGGTTATGAAATCTTAATAGAAACATAATCCATTGATTTAGTTATTATTTACATTTATTTGATGATGATATCTTCAGGACAATACATTCATAGGAATTATTTCTTTATTGTTGTGTTGCCTTGTATTTTAACATTCGCATTTTAATCAGCATGTTTTTCTATTCAAACTCTCGTACAAAGTACTAAATGTAATAAGGGGTTTCCACTACAGCGTGTAGCCCTGATTAAAATCACTACATTGATTGATAATACAGGCGTGTTTCTACAAATGATAAACCAACAGCTTGTTCTTTTTGTCATGTGACATATGTCCGGTGGTACCTGAAGGCTGGTTACGCAGATGAAGGGGAACACTCATCTTATCATATTTAAAGCTTAAAGATGAGTTCTCGCGAATAAGCACTCAGTTTTCGTTCTACATATTTGGTGTTTTTATTTTTCCTTGGTTGCATATTTTTTAAATAATTTTCTTTAGTTGTATAAATTATGAGCTTGAGTTTACCAACTTTGTAAAAAATAATTAAAAATAAATTAACTATTTTTTATCTATACTGCATTTGAAATAATTATATGAGGGATATATCTTTCACTTACTTACACTGCGAGTAACTTGCTTTTTGGTATTAACGTAATGTCATGACTTACTTCTTCAACAAAAGTGAGCTTAAACATCCTGGGGCCCATCTTTTGTTTCAGATGTATACAGAAACATATTGTTTTTTGGGTGTTTTTTTTTTATTTAAAAAGTGTAAGTGTTTCCTTTGTTCATAATTAAATATTCTGACCTCTTTTGGATTTGGATGGTTTCTATTTTTTTTTTTTTTTCATTTATACCCATCGACATTTTGAAATAGTTAGAATCATTTGATTTTAAATCACGAAATCAATAAAAAAATTAAGGGAATAGTAATACGCTGTTAACTCATTTACTGTCTACTTCGGCAACACTATGCCGACATCTTTGATGGGTACATTGCAAAAGCAACACTTTCAACAATTATTATAATATAATTAATCAAGACAAGATTTGATCTAAATATGTCAAGAGATAAAGCAAATGGTGCTTTTACTTCAAACACATCTTGCCTAAGGTTTTTTTTATTATTCTGAAAAACTAAGCATTACTCAACATAATTTCTATGTTGACGAATAACTTTTTAAATTTTAAATATTGACAAAATTATTTCCATATTATTTATGTGTTCATTAAGTTCCTTGGGGTCTGGTACGAGATGCTCCGATTCTATGACCAGTTCGAGGAAGACCAAAGCTGTATTCGAATGGAGTATACACTTAAACCTGATGGACATCTAGGCCTTCACAACTATGGTGATCTGTAAGTACATGTCACTGTTTCATAGCTGTCATACTTCCCAGGAGACTAAAGTTATTTAGATCATTTGACCTAAAGGTACCATGGAGCTTACTACTTTCGTGTCCCTTGTTAAACATTTATTTTGTGCTTTACATTTAAACGTTAAAGGCGGGGTTACACAATCCGATTTTACCCCCAAAGGAGGGATATCACATTGGGCCGTTTTACGGCCACTAAAGGAGGGGTATCACTTTGGGCCGTTTTACGACCACTAAAGGAGGGGTATCACTTTGGGCCGTTTTACGGCCACTAAAGAAGGGGTAACACTTTGGGCCGTTTTACGGCCACTAAAGGAGGGGTATCACTTTGGGCCAGTTTACCCCCAAAGGAGGGGTATCACTTTGGACCGCTTTACCACCAAAGGAGGGGTATCACTTGGGGCCGATTTACGGCCACTATTTAGTGGCCGTAAAACCGCCCAAAATGATACCCCTCCTTCAGTGGCCGTAAAAACGGCCCAAAAAGATACCCCTCCTTTAGTGGCCGTAAAAAACGGCCCAAAGTGATACCCCTCCTTTGGTCGTTTTACGGCCACTCAGTGAAAAGCAAAATATTTTGCATGAAGATACATGAGGGTCAGCTGCATATTGTATGCTATTAAGAATATCCGATTTTTCTGCGCTCATGGTAATTTAAGGGGTTAAAGATCAAAGGGTGAAAATTCACATTTTCATTGTTTAAGTCCTAATTAATTTAATAATAGAACAGGGATAACATTTTTTTGCAGATTTTGCCTGTAATTATTAGGTTTGTGAAGTTCAGTTAAAAAACATGAAAAGTTCAAAAAGTAGGTCACAGTGATCTAGTCAAGCATTTATTCTATTTTAGCATTAAGAACTTTAATATATTTGCTCAAAACTAAGATTTTTCACCGATTTGATAGCTTGAAATTGATGTTTAGTACTGCATAAGGATCTTGACATGATCTGCTTAAGATGATTACATCCGAGGGTCCCATTTGCTAGGTCACGTGCATAAATTAGGTCATATTCAATGAATGGTATCATCTATCCACTATCCTTATTCTGTTTTCCAATGTTTAAAGCAGGATTTAAAATTATTTAGACTTTTTTATGAGCTTAATTTCAAGCAACGCCTTCACTGAGATAGAATGTTAGAATTATGCCTGCGGTCCCAATGCATGATCGTGAAAAGCGACTAAAGGAGGGGTATCACTTTGGGCCGTTTTACGGCCACTCAATGGTAAGAAAAAGATTTTGCATGAAGATATATTAGGGTGAGCTGCATATTGTATGCTATTCAGAATATCCGATTTTTTCAGTTACACAAGGCAACACTAGATGTACTGAATAGAATATAATGGTAAGTCTAGAGAGCTTTCAAATGTTTTGTTCATCTATATAGAGCCTGATCATGATCTACTTGCAGTGACTGTCTGTAAATGGGAATTGCTGAAACAAAAAGTTAGGCTCTACTTAATAAATGTGGAACTGTATGTGCTAAAGTCAAGTGCAGTTTTAACAGAAATATTATGCTTGCTTATATGCGTATGTATTTCACCAACTTGTATATGCGTACTTCGTACATAATCTATTAGACAAAAACATAGCATTAAAAAATCCACTACACTTTAGTCCACTTTATTGTACTTCTAATCAACCTTATTAAACATATTCAAAGCGTTAATTTTCATCACACAGGTCGTGTTATGTTTCCCGACGTCGTCCTAATATTACCACGCCTCGTCAGTTGACTTTTACTGCGCCAGACGGCAAAACAAAGACATGACTCCTCACTGTTAATATATAGATTTGAATTTGTTGGTGTTGAAACCTCATCTTTGGTCATTGTTATGAATTTTATTATTTTGCAGTTGTTTTAAAGAAACGTTTAATTTTTGTTTTGGAAAGGTGGCCTAGTGACCCTTTCATGAATATCATGAAGTTAATTATCATGTACATTGAATGTGAATGCATTTAAATTACTTTTAAATTTCTTCAAAAATGAATTGTCATAAGAATATGCAAGCTAACTGTGGACAGAACAATTCATCAAATTTTCCTATCATTGCTTCCTGATAAAAAATGCTGTATGGTAGCCTTCTTAGCTTTTTGGGAAGCTAACATTTCTTTGACCAGCTACATGATAGCTAATGATCCCCTTGGTAGTTATTATGTGTAACAGTTATCCCTATGTTTAACAGGCCGGACAACACCACAGTGCTGGCAGAGGGAGATGGTGTTGCTGATCCCGTCTTTCCTGCCAGGTACATGGTCACCTTTGGGGACAGTGAGTAGTGCTATATTTTATCCCCACATAATTTGCCTGCTAACCCTATATATCTTCGCCTATTTAAGATTTATTCTTAACTCGCTAGTCTAGGGAAATATAACATGCACCAATTGTTTATGATTATCTATTTTATATTTCTGACATTTCGCTTATTATACTCCGCTTTTGATGTCGATTGTTATTTCCGTTATCTTAAACTACTTCCTAAAACATCCAACGTCAGTATCCATGTGTTTCGCGAAGAAGGAATGTGTTAAAAGAAACACAATTTAAAATCACTGTAGCGAAATGAAAGAAGCTTCAATTCTATAACCCTCAATTATTTGTAAACCTGTCATATAATTCCGCTCCACTAAGATTCTCTACGTTACGCTATTGGAGCTAAGTAGCCTAATTTTATTAGGTTGATGTCATTGCAAAATACCTTCCTTTCAGGTCCCCAGCCGTTGGACTATTCTATTATAACCACAGAATACACTGACCACGCCCTCGTATTCTCGTGCACCGACGTCATGGGGATGGCCAACGCCCAGTTCGCCTGGATCCTTAGTCGTAACAGAACCCTCGATAATAAGGCCATACGTGGGCTGACAGCCAAGCTTTCATGTCACGGAGTAGATATAAACTATTTCGAGGAAAGCCCTCAGATTAACTGCTCAACCCATGTATAGTAATTTGAGGGTTTCTGTTTTAATATTATATCTACAATGTGTATATTTAAACTGCTGCTACGTAGAAATTGACAGACCAGAGAATACTTTTAAATATGTAACTACTCCACTCCATTAGAATAATAATAAAAAAGAAATAGAAAAAAAACTAGATTATTTTTTCGCGTATAGTATAATCTAGAAATAAACATATATCTTGAAATCTATGATCAAGCAATTCTATATAACAACAAACAATTTTCAATGCATGGTAGTTTTATTTTCTGCGTGTATATCTAGCAGAAATACAGGAAAGCGGAAACATATCCGAGAAGTGTACAATTAATTACAGGTGGAACTCCCGCTACTGTCACTGTTGCTGCCATTCGATCCTGTAGGAGCAGTGAAATCAATTCATTTTTGAGATATGTTTGAAATGTAAACATCATAAATAAAAGCAAACTTCACACATTGTTTCTTCTTATCATTTACACATGTATTTCTTTATTTCTGTATTCAATTTGCTTTGTTAATTTACCTGAAATGCACATGCTTTTGTTATGAATTCATTTTTGCCCCCAAGATACCCATCATTTGAACAATAATTGGTGTCAAATCGTGTATACATATAAGTTAATTAACAAAACAAATTCGTTTAAAATAATTATTTTGCTTTCGGTGCATGCGCAATCAGTACTGCATTCCATATAGGACATAGTGCCAGGGAGTTTTTTCGGGATCCAATTAATTATTTTATCATATTTTTATCTTGATGTAAAATTAGAAGCTGAAGTGGAACTTTTCGATGGTGTTAAGTTAGTAACTTTTATAACTGAAGTACTAAATCGTCTGCTCCTCCTTTTGATAGAGAAAAAATACTCCGAGTTAGAGATACTGTAAATATATTTCATAAATATTCATAATAATAAAAATTATTGCAACCAATTTAATAAGTTCAACATAGTAGGTACCTAAAACACTTGCTTACCTGTATCTCCTGGGTTAGCACACAGCCTGTTCTCACAGACTTTACCAGAAGGACAGGCTGAACACGATCTCCCTTGAGTGTAGGGCTGTCGACCACGGTAATTACCACTATAACAAAAAGGTAAAGATAAGGAATTTTAAATTGAATTCAGCATAGACAACCAAATATTTTAAATTCTCGAATATATCCTATAGTCATGACAAGAGTAATAAAAGTAATACTAGGTTCATTACTTTAAGAACACATGAACTGGCCTACGTCGCACAGCTCCTAGAACACTGATGAAATAAAACATTACATTTGAAACAGATAAAGCAAAATGCTAAAAGAATATACAAGAAACGTTTCCAGAAATCATTTCATATATGAAGTTAGATATTCATCACATTCACAGATAAGTGTGTTAAGACCTCAGCTACATATATAAAGACACCTGCAAAGACCTACCCCTTTCCGTAATTACATACGACGATGATCGAGTTGGACCAATTCAGACCAGACACGGAGTTACAGCTGACAGCCCCACATCCGACGTATTCCGAGTCGTGCCACACCACCTAAACCATGTCATACATACATAAACAGATAGAAATCATTTATACAATATATGATACGATGATTCATTAGCCTCATTATTTGTAAAACATATAAAATGTGCTTACACTGCAGTTTGTGTAATTAATAAAACTCATGATTTTAAATACAAACATACATTACGATAGCAAACCGGGAATTACCGCTATTACAATAGGCTGTACCATTAATATATCACTGTAAAGAAACAATACATATACTTTTGTCACATTAGAGAGTAGAAAGGAATCAGCAGTAAACCAATAAGATCAAAGAGATCATTGATTGATAGAAACCTCATCCTCTGTCTACGTCTAATACATGTGTACCATGTTGTTTTATTTAATTTTGTTTCTATAACACTACCTGTGCTCAGTGTTCACGAACCTACCTGTGCACAGTGTTCACGTACCTACTTGTGTGTAGTGTTCACGGACCAACCTGTGCACAGTGTTCACGTTCTTACCTGTGTATAGTGTTCACGGACCAACCTGTGCACAGTGTTCCACGTACCTACCTGTGTTAGAATCCGCGTACCTATCTGTGTAAAGTGTTCACGGACCAACCTGTGTATAGTGTTCACGGACCTAGCCTGCACAGTGTTACGGACCTACCTGTGTATAGTGTTCACGGACCAACCTGTGCACAGTGTTCCACGTACCTACCTGTGTATAGAATCCGCGTACCTATCTGTGTAAAGTGTTCACGGACCTACCTGTGTAAAGTGTTCACGGACCAACCTGTGTATAGTGTTCACGGACCTAGCTGTGCACAGTGTTACGGATCTACCTGTGTATAAAATTCGCGGATCTACCTGTGTATAGTGTTCAAGGATCTACTTTTTTTAGTGTTTACGGACCTAGCTGTGCACAGTGTTCACGTACCTATCTGTGTATAGTGTTCACGGACCTACCTGTGTATAGTGTTCAAGGATCTACCTTTTTTAGTGTTCACGGACCTAGCTGTGCACAGTGTTCACGTACCTCTCTGTGGATAGTGTTCACGGACCTACCTGTGTATTGTGTTCACGGACCAACCTGTGTATAGTGTTCACGGACCTAGCTGTGGACAGTGTTCACGGACCTACCTGTGCAGAGTGTTCATGTACCTACCTGTGTATAGTGTCCACAGACGCCATTGCAGCCGAGAGTAAAGTAGTTGTAATTCTTCACCTCACTAACCCACGACCTGACGACACCCTCTCCGTTATATGCTTAAAATAAATGAAAAAAAGACAAATACTCAACTAAAAGCAAATGTGATCTAATGACAAGGAAGTCATTAGGATATAAGTTCATACGAAAGGAAAAGACAATACTTACACCCTATTTGTATAAACATGGAGTGATAAAAGTTAATGACCTAGGCATATCTTAAAGTTATATGTGCCGTATTTTTCATACTCACGAATCAAGATGAGCTTTTAATATGTTATTCATTACCAAAAGTAACCATCATTATGAGCATTACACTACTTTCAATCCATAGGTTTTTATTTTACAAGCACATATAAGAGCTGAAAATGATTTTTGGCAGTACTGCCAAAATCATAATATTTACATCTATAGTGAATTGAAATGAGTACATACAGTCAGACCATGAAGCCAAATTGTGGTCTACAATTTCATTTAACATTTTTACAGTGTTATTAGTAATTGTAAAGTGATTTCTGTCTAAACATCTAAACATACATAACGCATAAAATACAACAACTTTACAGTATATAATGTATGTGTTGTAGCTAATATTTATAAGGCATCTGAAGTCATTTGAATGACTTTCACAGCTTAATTCATCAAACATTGTGGTTTTCAATAGATTAATGAAGAAAAAATAACATGTCAAAATTTTTGCCCAGTAACGGCACATATAACTTTAAACATTTATTTTTTACTTTTATCATGAATCTTAATAAAATCGTTCATTAGCCAAGAATAACGTGTAACTTTTTTAGTAAAGTAGCACAAACATAAATTTTATATTAAATAAATATATGAGCGATCAAGTAATGAAAACGCTACAATACTGTTTACAAATAATGATAAAAAAAACCATTAGCTTTTATGATGGATTCTTTGAATTGGTTATCTGACTTCATTTTACTTACATCCGGACGTGAGAAACAGGTTCTCGCCTACATAGCTGAAGGATGGCGCGGAAGACCTGGAAGGGTTGTGGGACCAGATACAACGTTCGGCATAGTTCTGGGCCACTTCAGCAAGCTCGTCACTCCAGGACTGTAATGGTCAAATGTCAGTAATATATGTCATGTAGAGATTAGCAATCAATAGAAATAGTGGTGATGTTTTATTAACCTAAAACGTAAGTGTGGAAGTACGTAAACGTCTTTTTTAAGTTGAGCAATTTTTAAACCTCTATACCATTCAATAAAATATTCACATTTATTTTATAAGTATTTTTCATATATCGATATAACTACATACAAAACATAGAATATATGATATTGGAAAACAAGTTTAAAGCTTGCATGAATGATTATATCTATAGCAATAATCTATATCTTTACATTTTACCGTCACTTAGGGGAGGAACATTTTGTAATTGTAATATTCACGCGCTCGCAGCTTACCATTTTCAGCATATTGGACGCTGTAGGGGACACCTCGGATCTGGCTGTATTATGGTAGTCCACCAAGTCCTGCTTTTGACCTGCTGTAAGACCCGTGAAACCAACATCTTTCTTTTCCTGGTGTAGATCACCCCCCAGTTTAAAGGCTTGCTGCAGATCTGCTTCCAGTTCCTTCAGCACTTGATCCTGAGGGGCAGCAGTAACTAGGATAAGCAGACAATAACCAATTACAAACGGCACCTTCATTTTTAAGATAGACATTGATACACTAACACAACGGCTTCTAACAACCGCATTTTATACCAAGTATTGTTTACAATTAATGTTTAATGCATTCATAATTTGAACGACACTGTTTCAAAGTTCAAGTTTATTTACAAAAAAGATTATTTTGATAATTATGTAGTTTTAAGCACTTGGAATTTAAATACACTATCATTATTCAATTAGATCTCGGTAACCTGTAAAGCAACACCAACCATTGATACTTTGTCTGCTCACTTATTCACTAAATATGCATTCCAACTCTTTTAATTTCCTACGTAAAAAAGAGTTGTCTGGCTAACGCCCTATCGACATAAAAAGTAATAAAGCCTTAAAATAATGAATATAATAATACATGATCATTTCCATTGTATTATTTTATTTTCTAATAGTTATAGTAAATCTGTTGCCTCGGTTATCGCTGTCTTCCAAACCGAGAGAGTGCCATACGTTCGACCACTATATTTGAACATAAATGCTTGGAACATACCAAAAGGAAAATCAGAATGAAGTCAAGCTTTACTTTTGTGCAGTTTCTTCTCAGCCTAACCATTGAAATGCAAATGGAGTATTCTCTCTTTGAAAAACGATCTGTTGAAGGTTGTTCTTTCGATTTCATTTATCAGTGTTATATTAATATTTCGACTAGTTACTTTAAGCAATTTTGAATTTGAAATTAGTAATTAATTTCGAGCTGTCGTGTGACCAATATTCTTATATTATTCTTATAATCAGTCGTCAACGGTTTTCGGATCCAGCCCTTACATGCGTCATAAGGATAAACAAGCATTGTTTAAATTATACACCTGTATATACATAAAGAGTTGTTCCCCCTGATCATTGTTTGCTCTGTCAAGGACCTATACATAAACGTTTATTTGTTAAAAGACGTAGGCGGAAAGAGAACAAACAAAAATTGGTCATGATATTTTCCTTAATATGGATCAAAGACTTCATTATTGAAAGCTTGGAATGTGACGTGCATACGTTAAAACAGCCAAGATGAATGTTATGATATTTTAATAATAATGTAATAACACACCTTAGTTAGATAGATTGAGGTTTGAAGAGCGAACTAAATATAACATAGATCAGACACCCATTTCTTTCTTTGATGACCCGAACATTAAAGGGTTTACTCGGTTTTTATCTATATTTTTAATATCAATATAATATTACACAATACAATATTATTTTATTAAGTGTAACACACAATAAAATCACAATATAATACAGAACTATATGATATTTTTTAAAAAGATTTATGATGTCCAGCCAGACTTACGAGACACTAAAAATAGGAATAAGATTAGTACGCGATATTTTACATATTATTACAAAATACTTGAGTTTTGAGTTATCGTACTTTGTGTATAGATAGTGACCACCTATGATTCATCTTATATATTACTGTATAATGAAATTGTTAACATATTACAAAGTCATCAGTATACATGTGAAATTTAGGAGTATTTAACTCTGATAGCAGCAGAAAATAATTTGTCTGATATGAAACCAGCCTATGTAAATAGATTTGAACAGCTATTATACATATAAAAAACATTCATAAGGAAAATGAAAATCCTATTCTAACAGAATAATTACTTACGAAATGTATTAAAAGTAGTGCTAAAAATAAAAGAAATGAAAGAGAAACAATTTAATGTGAAATAGTTTATAGTTTTATTGTACCATTATCAATCTATACTGTCATGAGCGTACCCAGTGGGACTTAACGATGGATCTGTTACAAAATGTAAGAAAGATGTGTAAACACTATATTTGCCTCTTGCACCCATCAGGCTCATCAGCTAACCAAGCCTAATGTGAGCATGTGAGTTAATATAGAGCCAAAAATGGCCCAAATGTTACAAAAGCTATAAACCTTTGGTAAAATAAAAAATGGAGACTATTTCATAAAGGAAGTGATCTAATACATTGAAACTTTTAATCAATGGGAAGTATTCATGTAAAAAATCAGAATTTTAGTCATTTTGACTTCTTGGGATAAGCCAGTATCAATCTAGACATTACGTTGAATGATATAACACGTTAATAATTCTGACCAAGTTCAAATCATTTTTCTATAGAAATTAAATAAATAAGGATCACAAATATGTTTCCCAGGATATAAAATATAGTAAATTTGACCCCTCTTCCGGGGAACATATGAGATCCGAAGACCATTAAATTTACAATTTTTGTAAACAGCCTTAACACCTTTCAATCTATGTACATTAGTTGATTCCATCTAATCTGTGTGTTGAGAAGATTTTTGAAGATGTTGTCATTTTTTGACCCACCTTAATTTGTCTGTGGTGACCTAAAGACTCTGGAAAGAAAAAAACCAAGTATTATATTTAACTTTCAGACTTTATTTCACACTCTAGCAAATATTAAATTAAAAAAATGAGAAAATATCAATAATTCAAAATTAATGCAACAAATGGGAAAAATGTAATATAACACGGAAAACTTGATTGATACCTTAAGTAAAATACAACTCCAGATATCAGATAAAGTCTATTGACAAAATGGGTGTATTTTGTAAGACGTGTCAGCTAAACGATGTATACACCAAACACTTTGGAAATGCGCATGACGTATTGCCAATATGTAGGATTATTTACAAATCAATCTTAACATATCAAATGCCGGACAGTTAATTGGATTAACAAAAGGAAAGGAAACAGTACACCTTAAATGTTTATAAATGTGATTTTAAACGAAATTAGACGATTACAGATCAAAGAATCAAACATGTCACATACCAATATCAAAACTTCGGAAAAATAAACATAATTGAAAATTCAAATTATCGAATAATATCCTACGAGGCAGAGCAAATGTTGTTTAGATTCTTCAAACTTTATTAAACCTTGCGAAAAACCAACAGAGTTCAGTATATAAACAGGAAAAACACTGATGTGAACCAGTAGATTTCCGAGTCCTACCATAACTATGCAGATCTCTTTATTCCTTGTATGTGTTCTCTTAGCGGCGGCGTCGTCTGCTCCCGACGGTATCGTACTGAGAGAATTGGAGAAGGAGCTTGAAGAATCATTTCAGCTTGGAGGGGAGCTGCTCGTGGACAGGAAATCGACCGATAAGAATGGTTTGACTGAGGCAGAAAAAGACGACATCTTGGGCTACCACAATGACGTCAGATCAAATGTCGAGCCCAGTGCATCCAACATGCTGAAAATGGTAATTTCTTTATTTGTTTCTGTCATTTTTTTATAGGGTATAGATTCATACGCGCATGTAACTTTGTCTATATTTGTTAAGTAACTAGGAAAAGACTAATAAGTGCTATTTTATTTTCGGTCAACACGTATGCCTCTGAGAACTATTTTTTCCTTTAGTTCCGTTTGTATCCATTGCTCAATGTAAAAATTGTTTAAAAAGAGCTCCAATGTAAGTGATAATGGTATATTATTATTATTATTAGTTTGATGCCTTTGGTAAAACATTATCATGGGTTTTGATTAGGCGTATATATAACCTCTGCCTCTTAAACGTATGAGATGAAAATGCTAGATGCATTCTAAAGCTGTTATTCAGCTCATCCTTATGACACATAATCGCAGAAGATTTTGTTTGCGGTTTTATTTCTTCCAATTTCTGCACTAAACCCACCGTAAACAAATAGAGTCTATGTTATGTATATCCATATAAAACACGATAACGTTTAGAAATGTATACTCATGAAGTATAACAGTCTGTTGCTGTTGATACATGTAGCTGCTTTGACGAAATTTGCTTTGTTATGTTATTAAGAGATAACTACACACACTGGTTATTGACGATGATATACCATGTTTGAATGACGGTTACTTAACGTTGATCAAATTGCTTTTGTTCTAACACGGAATGTGTTAATACATTTTACAGAAATGGAGTGACGAATTGGCAACCATTGCCCAGGACTATGCTGACAAATGTATCTGGGGCCACAATGGCGAGAGATCCTCTGGGTCGTCGTTCTGGTATGTCGGCGAGAACATCTTCCTCTCCTCGTGTAAGTTTATGATTCATTTAAACATTGCCACAAACTTATGTTAGGCTTGTATAACCCGTAGAATTACAGACATACCACAGAAATCTGTAATATGAAAATCATACAGGAAAGAAAGTTATGAATTTTATTAGTAAATATTTACATTCGTTTGTCAACTTTACAATTTGGGTAGCGTCACGTTAAATAATAAACAAACTGAAGTGGAATTGATAGTGATGCAATAGACATCTAAAGCATAACCATTATGACGTCACTTACAACAACGTAGACACAACAATTAATCACCGTCAAAATTAATGTTCCATCATAAAAATTTAATCATATTTAAAATAGAGGATCTTACATGAGTGGTTATGTGATATGAAATATACAAAACGAGTTCAATAATTTGATATGCCACGAAAGGCTCGTGGCATATCAAATTATCTAACGAGTTTGATAAATTTCATATCGCATAATCACGAGTGTATGATTCTATTTATCACATAACTTTTAATAATAGAAATATAGTAAAAATTCTATATCAAACAGTAAAAATCTGGCTCGGATGTGATGTTTCCGTCTAATGAAAGAATAATGCGACGTCAGATATAGAATATGACGTCAAAACTACATGTGACGTCAAAATAGTGTTATTACACACATGACTGGACGGTTTTCGTGGTCTATTCTCAGGAACTTTATAACAGGGACTTCCAAAATGACGAATTGTGTAGATAATGTGTATTATGAAGTTAGTCTGCAAATGTCTGATATCTATATTGACAATACATTTTATAAAGATTGTTTAATGACCAGCAATTATCTGTCAATTAATTGCTGTATCTGAAATTTGAATAATTTTGCGGCGATTTCTAGATCAAAATTCAATCGAACTCGAAAATAAAACAGCATTACCTTTCGCAAGTCAGGTGATGAATGATAAACAATAATTAACAATAAACATTAGATAGCATTACAACACAAACCAGGTGATTAATGATTAACAATAATTAACAATAAACATTATATAACATTACAACACAAGTCAGGTGATTAATGATTAACAATAATTAACATTAAACATTATATAGAATTACAACACAAGTCAGGTGATGAATGATTAACAATAATTAACAATAAACATTATATAGAATTACAACACAAACCAGGTGATGAATGATAAACAATAATTAACACTAAACATTAAATAACATTACAACACAAGTCAGGTGATGAATGATTAACAATAATTAACAATAAACATTATATAGAATTACAACACAAGTCAGGTGATGAATGATTAACAATAATTAACAATAAACATTATATAACATTACAACACAAACCAGGTGATGAATGATAAACAATAATTAACATTAAACATTATATAACATTACAACACAAGTCAGGTGATGAATGATTAACAATAATTAAAAATAAACATTATATAGAATTACAACACAAACCAGGTGATTAATGATTAACAATAATTAACAATAAACATTAGATAGCATTACAACACAAACCAGGTGATGAATGATTAACAATAATTAACAATAAACATTATATAACATTACAACACAAACCAGGTGATGAATGATTAACAATAATTAACAATAAACATTATATAACATTACAACACAAGTCAGGTGATGAATGATTAACAATAATTAACAATAAACATTATATAAATTTCAACACAATTCAGGTGATGAATGATTAACAATAATTACAACACAAATGCTTTACCAAAAAAGACTAAATTCATTTTGTGTGAAAAAGCTAACAAGATAATTTGTATCTGAATGTTTTTGAAGAACTGTTTATGGCGTGGTTTTTCACGCTTTACCGGAGGTTGAATGCAGACCTGAATGACCCAATAATTTTAAATGAGTTAAGAAGTTACTGACTTTAGTTTTTTGTGTTTTCGTAAAGACTACAATGGGAAGTACACTGTAGACCGGTGGGCCAGCGAGGAGTCGGACTACACCTATTCCTCTAACAGCTGTAGCGGTGTGTGTGGTCACTATACACAGGTCAGTCTAATTGTCTTTATCATGATACAAACATTGTCATTAACACCATTATTTGTCGCTAGGTTTAAACGTATCTAAGGCAATTTAAATGGCAAGAAATTGTTGATTATAATCCAGCCTAAAATAATTTTATATAACACCACCCATATATTGTTAAATTCATGTTAAATCATATGCATGTCGATGTCACTAAAACATCATGGCTGCTATGGTTAATACAAAACACAAAATTTCAATTTAACGAAACGCATAATGGAAATGAGGCTTACTTCGTTCCGCTTGTTTTGCGTACACATTTAGATAACTCCTAAATTTCATAAAACCTCAATATTCCTATTAAAATTAGAAATGGCGGTCAATACAAGTGAAAATACGGCGAATGTTATAAGAAATGCATTTATCATAGCTTCTTGGACTAATTTGTTGGAAATGTCTTGCAAATATGTGTTATGATATATAAATCCAAAAAGGTAGGTGACAACATATGATTTTTTAAAATGACTTTTGATACATTTTACATCATTTCGATCAGCTGTGGCCCAGCAACATGAATCAATGGCCGTGCTCGTTAGAGGTCACACGACGCAATGTTTAAAAAGTATCTCGTCGTGTTAACCTCTTATATTGTTGGAGTAGTCATGACAACGATAATTCTGACCACTAACTTTTTTATGATTTCTGCTTCATTACAGGTAGCCTGGGCATCGTCCGAGTATTTGGGATGTGGTGCTAAGAAGTGCAGTTCCCTGGAGGGTCTGAGCTGGAGCAATGCCGTGATTGTCGTCTGTAACTATGGAAATGGGTAGGCCAGCATTTCCTCCCTGGTTTCATGATCAGTAACAATGCTATAATAGAGGTCTGTTATATATTGTCATTGTCTGTGTGATATTGGTTTGGTTCTGTTTATACTTTCTCTATTGTTAAGTTGTACATAAGTAGATATATATCAGTTTGATACGGTTTTGTTATTTCATGACAAGTGTTCATGAATCTGATTTGCTCTTGGTTCCAACTACCACAGTTTGTTCGATACACATTCATATAGTCAAATACATCTACCCTATAAAGCGAATTTGGTTGCACCTCATGTTTTTATAAATATACAGAGCTGCCATATCAAAGTGTTGCGTAACTACTACTTACGCATTAGCAAGATATGAACCCTTTATATATCCATCTTTATTCCTACAGGGGGAACTTCCGAGGTTATCGCCCATACAACGAGGGCACTTCGTGTTCTCAATGCCCATCAGGAACTACATGTGAAAACGGACTATGTGCCTAAACTGGTAAGTGTTGTAGATATTCATCCTCCATACTCAAGAACAAATGTGTAAGGACGCCTAATTAGAGAGACATTTTTATTGTATTTATTTGATTGATGTTATTGTATTACTATTATCATAGTAGACATGTATATTACGTCTACATTATTGTCACACTGCGACAGACGGCATTATTTTCAAATGTCACTGTATCATTTAATACTACAGCAAAAGTAGAAATGCCATTGTTGTTTTAATATTTCATAAACATTTTCTTTCTCCTAGAGAAATATATATAAAGCAATAAATTTGTCTATTCACTTGTCATCTGTAAATTGCATTATAAGAAAGGCTGTTGGTTATCGACAATGTTTTTGACACAAATACTGTCGTTTTGTTTCTATTTTTATCATATGCATATATTTTGGATAAGTTTTATCAATAATTGTTCATAGTGAATTGTTATAACTGTCTTTTCAACGGTCGTAGCAATGCTATTGATACATTTTTAAATACATTCTTTTTTATTTCAGAAACCTCCGGAAACCCATTATATATTACCAACCTAATAAATCTTTTGTCTGTTTTTAACTGGAAACGCTACCGTTCACTAAAGTATTTTTTTCTGAATGATTCTTGTTTCATTTATATGTATTTCTATCTAATGAAAATTAAATGATTTTCCCTAACAGATTATTGGTCGTTTTTTATTTACTCTATATACTCTTAATCCACTTATTTTCGCGGTGTTTTCATTTTGCGTACACAACAACGATTTCAGTGCGATTTAAAGTCACACGGCTCCATTACTTTTTCACACCACCGCGAAAATAATGTGTATGCGGTATAAAGGGGTTAAGCAGTGGATACAAACATATTCAATGTAGCGCTACATGTAGATTATGTCTGTAGCCAATTGCGTTCATACCACCTTTAATGCAATCAAACGTCGTTCAATCCATATGTTTACATATTTTGTCTAATTTTGCATGTTCGTCGTGACATTTAAAATGATATTGGTTGCTAGGTGGGGGTAGCTTCAGTATTCAAGATTCAGTAGACCGAATACATGGTTTTGATTTGAAATATGAAAATAATAACTTTCAGATGTGTAAGAAATTTCAAAATTTGATCATATATCAATAATGTCCATTCCGAAAGATATATTGGAATTTGGCTCCTATCCCCTTTAAACTTATCTAGTTTAATAGCACCTGAAGGCATATTAGAAACAAATTGCATACTGGTCGCTGGATCTGTCTCCTAGTTTGGTTGGTGAGTCTGGAGGAGATTAAAGGTGAATGGTCTACCTGGCAGCGACAGGGGTGGGTGGGAATGTCTTGGGATCCTGCGAGGTCGCCTCTCAGAGTAGTAGAAGTTGGTGTTGCCTGGAAGGGTCCTGCGTAGTCCCTCCTCAGAGTTGAAGGAGTTGGTGTTGTCTGGGAGGATCCTATGTGGTCCCTCTTTAGAGTAGAAGGAGTTGGTGTTGTCTGGGAGGATCCTACGTGGTCCCTCCTCAGAGTAGAAAGAATTGGTGTTGTCTGGGAGGATCCTACGTGGTCCCTCCTCAGAGTAGTAGGAGTTGGTGTTGTGTGGGAGGATCCTATGTGGTCTCTCCTCAGAGAAGAAGGAGTTGGTGTTGTCTGGGAGGATCCTACGTGGTCCCTCCTCAGAGTAGTAGGAGTTGGTGTTGTCTGGGAGGATCCTACGTGGTACCTCTTCAGAGTAGTAGGAGTTGGTGTTGTCTGGGAGGATCCTACATGGTGCCTCCTCAGAGTAAAAGTATTTGGAGTTGTCTGGGAGGATCCTACGTGGTCCCTCCTCAGAGTAGAAGGAGTTAGTGTTGTCTGGGAGGATCCTACGTGGTACCTCCTCAGAGTAGTAGGAATTGGTGTTGTCTGGGAGGATCCTACGTGGTGCTTCCACAGAGTAGAAGGAGTTGGTGTTGTCTGGGAGGATCCTTCGTGGTCCCTCCTTAGAGTACTTGGAGTTGTTGTTGTCTGGGAGGATCCTACGTGGTCCCTCCTCAGAGTAGTAGGAGTCGTTGTTGTCTGGGAGGATCCTACATGGTCCCTCATCAGAGTAGAAGGAGTTGGTGTTGTCTGGGAGGATCCTACGTGGTCCCTCCTCAGAGTAGAAAGAATTGGTGTTGTCTGGGAGGATCCTACGTGGTCCCTCCTCAGAGTAGTAAGAGTTGGTGTTGTGTGGGAGGATCCTACGTGGTCTCTCCTCAGAGAAGAAGGAGTTGGTGTTGTCTGGGAGGATCCTACGTGGTCCCTCCTCAGAATAGTAGGATCTGTTGTTGTCTGGGAGGATCATACGTGGTCCCTCCTCAGAGTAGAAGGAGTTGATGTTGTCTGGGAGGATCATACGTGGTCCCTCCTCAGAGTAGAAAGAGTTGGTGTTGTCTGTGAGGATCCTACGTGGTCCCTCCTCAGAGTAGTAGGAGTTGGTGATGTCTGGTAGGATCCTACTTGGTCCCTCCTCAGAGTAGTAGAAGTTGGTGTTGTCTGGAATTATCCTACGTGGTCCGTTCTTAGAGTAATAGGAGTTGTTGTTGTCTGGGAGGATCCTACTTGGTCTCTCCTCAGAGTAGTAAGAGTTGTTGTTGTCTGTGAGGATCCTACGTGATTTCTCCTCAGAATAGTAGGATTTGGTGTTGTCTGAGAGGATCCTACGTGGTCCCTCCTCAGAGTAGAAGAAGTTGTTGTTGTCTGTGAGGATCATGCGTGGTCCCTCCTCAGAGTAGTAGGAGTTGGTGTTGTCTGGGAGGATCCTACTTGGTCCCTCCTCAGAGTAGTAGGAGTTGGTGTTGTCTGGCAGGATCCTACGTGGTCCCTCCTCAGAGTAGTAGGAGTTGGTGTTGTCGGGGAGGACGCTACGTGGTCTGGGAGGATCCTACGTGGTCCCTCCTCAGAGTAGTAGGAGTTGGTGTTGTCTGGGAGGATCCTACGTGGTCCCTCCTCAGAGTAGTAGGAGTTGGTGTTGTCTGGGAGGATCCTACGTGGTCCCTCCTCAGAGTAGTAGGAGTTGGTGTTGTCTGGGAGGATCCTACGTGGTCCCTCCTCAGAGTAGTAGGAGTTGGTGTTGTCTGGGAGGATCCTACGTGGTCCCTCCTCAGAGTAGTAGGAGTTGGTGTTGTCTGGGAGGATCCTACGTGGTCCCTCCTCAGAGTAGTAGGAGTTGGTGTTGTCTGGGAGGATCCTACGTGGTCCCTCCTCAGAGTAGTAGGAGTTGGTGTTGTCTGGGAGGATCCTACGTGGTCCCTCCTCAGAGTAGTAGGAGTTGGTGTTGTCTGGGAGGATCCTACGTGGTCCCTCCTCAGAGTAGTAGGAGTTGGTGTTGTCTGGGAGGATCCTACGTGGTCCCTCCTCAGAGTAGTAGGAGTTGGTGTTGTCTGGGAGGATCCTACGTGGTCCCTCCTCAGAGTAGTAGGAGTTGGTGTTGTCTGGGAGGATCCTACGTGGTCCCTCCTCAGAGTAGTAGGAGTTGGTGTTGTCTGGGAGGATCCTACGTGGTCCCTCCTCAGAGTAGTAGGAGTTGGTGTTGTCTGGGAGGATCCTACGTGGTCCCTCCTCAGAGTAGTAGGAGTTGGTGTTGTCTGGGAGGATCCTACGTGGTCCCTCCTCAGAGTAGTAGGAGTTGGTGTTGTCTGGGAGGATCCTACGTGGTCCCTCCTCAGAGTAGTAGGAGTTGGTGTTGTCTGGGAGGATCCTACGTGGTCCCTCCTCAGAGTAGTAGGAGTTGGTGTTGTCTGGGAGGATCCTACGTGGTCCCTCCTCAGAGTAGAAGGAGTTGGTGTTGTCTGGGAGGATCCTACGTGGTCCCTCCTCAGATTAGTAGGGATTGTGTTGTCTGGGAGGATCCTACGTGGTCCCTCCTCAGAGTAGTAGGAGTTGGTGTTGTCTGGAAGGATCCTACGTGGTCCCTCCTCAGAGTAGTAGGAGTTGGTGTTGTCTGGGAGGATCCTCCGTGGTCCCTCCTCAGAATAGTAGGAGTTGGTGTCGTCTGGGAGGATCCTACGTGGTCTCTCCTCAGAGTAGTAGGGATTGTGTTGTCTGGGAGGATCCTACGTGGTCCCTCCTCAGATTAGTAGGGATTGGGTTGTCTGGGAGGATCCTACGTGGTCCCTCCTCAGAGTAGTAGGAGTTGGTGTTGTCTGGGAGGATCCTCCGTGGTCCCTCCTTAGAGTAGCAGGAGTTGGTGTTGTCTGGGAGGATCCTACGTGGTCCCTCCTCAGAGTAGTAGGGATTGTGTTGTCTGGGAGGATCCTACGTGGTCCCTCCTCAGATTAGTAGGGATTGTGTTGTCTGGGAGGATCCTACGTGGTCCCTCCTCAGAGTAGTAGGAGTTGGTGTTGTCTGGGAGAATCCTACGTGGTCCCTCCTCAGAGTAGTAGGAGTTGGTGTTGTCTGGGAGGATCCTACGTTGTCCCTCCTTATAGTAATAGGAGTTGGTGTTGTCTGGGAGGATCCTACGTGGTCCCTCCTCAGAGTAGTAGGAGTTGGTGTTGTCTGGGAGGATCCTACGTGGTCCCTCCTCAGAGTAGTAGGGGTTGGTGTTGTCTGGGAGGATCCTACGTGGTCCCTCCTCAGAGTAGTAGGAGTTGGTGTTGTCTGGGAGGATCCTACGTGGTCCCTCCTCAGAGTAGTAGGAGTTGGTGTTGTCTGGGAGGATCCTACGTGGTCCCTCCTCAGAGTAGTAGGAGTTGGTGTTGTCTGGGAGGATCCTACGTGGTCCCTCCTCAGAGTAGTAGGAGTTGGTGTTGTCTGGGAGGATCCTACGTGGTCCCTCCTCAGAGTAGTAGGAGTTGGTGTTGTCGGGGAGGACCCTACGTGGTCTCTCCTCAGAGTAGTAGGGGTTGGTGTTGTCTGGGAGGATCCTACGTGGTCCCTCCTCAGAGTAGAACGAGTTGGTGTTGTCTATGAGGATCCTACGTGGTCCCTCCTCAGAGTAGTAGGAGTTGGTGTTGCCTGGTTGGATCCTACGTGGTCCCTCCTCAGAGTAGTAGGAGTTGGTGTTGTCTGGGAGGATTCTACGTGGTCCCTCCTCAGAGTAGTAGGAGTTGGTGTTGTCTGGGAGGATCCTACGTGGTCTCTCTTCAGAGTAGAAGGAGTTGTTGTTGTCTGGGAGGATTATACGTGGTCCCTCCTCAGAGTAGAAGGAGTTGGTGTTGTCTGGGAGGATCCTACGTGGTCCCTCCTCACAGTAGTAGGAGTTGGTGTTGTGTGAGAGGATCCTACGTGGTCCCTCCTCAGAGTAGTAGGAGTTGTTGTTGTCTGGGAGGATCATGGGAGGGTCCCTCCTCAGAGTAATAGGAGTTGGTGTTGTCTGATAGGATCCTACGTGGTCCCTCCCCAGAGTAGAATGAGTTGGTGTTGTCTGGGAGGATCATACGTGGTCCCTCTTCAGAGTAGAAGGAATTGGTGTTTTCTGTGAGGATTATACGTGGTCCCTCCTCAGAGTAGAAGGAGTTGGTGTTGTCTGAGAGGATCCTACATGATCCCTCCTTAGAGTAGTAGGAGTTGGTGTTGTCTGGAAGGATCCTACGTGGTCCCTTCTCAGAGTAGTAGGAGTTGTTGTTGTCTGGGAGGATCCTACGTGGTCCCTCCTCAAAGTAGAAGGAGTTGGTGTTGTCTGGGATGATCCTACGTGCTCCCTCCTCAGAGTAGTAGGAGTTGGTGTTGTGTGGGAGGATCCTACATGGTCCCTCCTCAGAGTTGAAACAATTGGTGTTGTCTGGGAGGATCCTACGTGGAACCTCCTCTGAGTTGTAGGAGTTGGTGTTGTCTGGGAGGATCCTACGTGGTCCCTACCCAGAGAAGTAGGAGTTGGTGTTGTCTGGGAGGATCCTACGTGTTCCCTCCTCAGAGTAAAAGGAGTTAGTGTTGTCTGGGATGATCCTACGTGATCCCTCCTCAGAGTTCAAGGAGTTGGTGTTGTCTGGGAGGATCCTACTTGGTCCCTCCTCAGAGTAGTAGGAGTTGGTGTTGTCTGGGATAATCCTACGTGGTCCCTCCTCAGAGTAGTAGGAGTTGATGTTGTCTGGGAGGATCCTAAGTTGTCCCTCCTTATAGTAATAGGAGTTGGTGTTGTCTGGGAGGATCCTACGTGGTCCCTCCTCAGAGTAGTAGGAGTTGGTGTTGTGTGGGAGGATCCTACGTGGTCCCTCCTCAGAGTTGAAAGAATTGGAGTTGTCTGGGAGGATCCTACGTGGTACCTCCTCAGAGTAGTAGAAGTTGGTGTTATCTGGGATTATCCTACGTGGTCAATCCTCAGGGAAGTAGGAGTTGGTGTTGTCTGGGAGGATCCTACGTGAGGCCTCCTTAGAGTAGAAGGAAATGGAGTTGTCTGGGAGGATCCTACGTGGTCCCTCTTCAGAGTAGAAGGAATTAGTGTTGTCTGGGAGGATCCTAAATGGTCCTTCCTCAGAGTAGAAGGAGTTGGTGTTGTCTGGGAGGATCATACGTGGTCCCTCTTCAGAGTAGAAGGAGTTGGTGTTGTCTGGGAGGATTATACGTGGTCCCTCCTCAGAGTAGAAGGAGTTGGTGTTGTCTGGGAGGATCATACGTGGTCCCTCCTCAGAGTAGTAGGAGTTGGTGTTGTCTGGGAGGATCCTACGTGGTCCCTCCTCAGAGTAGAAGGAGTTGGTGTTGTCTGGGAGGATCCTACTTGGTCCCTCCTCAGAGTAGTAGGAGTTGGTGTTGTCTGGGAGGATCTTCCGTGGTCCCTCCTCAGAGTAGTAGGAGTTGGTGTTGTCTGGGAGGATCCTACGTGGTCCCTCCTCAGAGTAGTAGGGATTGTGTTGTCTGGGAGGATCCTACGTGGTCCCTCTTCAGAGTAGAAGGGGATGGTGTTGTCTGGTAGGATCCTATGTGGTCCCTCCTCAGAGTAGAAGGAGTTGGTGTTGTCTGGGAGGATCATACGTGGTCCCTCCTCAGAGTAGAAGGAGTTGGTGTTGTCTGGGAGGATCCTACGTGATCCCTCCTCAGAGTAGTAGGAGTTGGTGTTGTGTGGGAGGATCCTATGTGGTCTCTCCTCAGAGAAGAAGGAGTTGGTGTTGTCTGGGAGGATCCTACGTGGTCCCTCCTCAGAGTAGTAGGAGTTGGTGTTGTCTGGGAGGATCCTACGTGGTCCCTCCTCAGAGTAGTAGGAGTTGGTGTTGTCTGGGAGGATCCTACGTGGTCCCTCCTCAGAGTAGAAGGAGTTGGTGTTGTCTGGGAGGATCCTACGTGATCCCTCCTCAGAGTAGTAGGAGTTGTTGATGTCTGGGAGGATCCTACTTGGTCCTTCCTCAGAGTAGTAGGAGTTGTTGTTGTCTAGGAGGATTCTACGTGGTCCCTCCTCAGAGTAGTAGGATTTGCTGTTGTCTGGGAGGATCCTACGTGGTCCCTCCTCAGAGAAGTAAGAGTTGGTGTTATCGGGGAGGACCCTAAGTGGTCCCTCCTCAGAGTAAAAGGGGTTGTTGTTGTCTGGGAGGATCATGGGAGGGTCCCTCCTCAGAGTAATAGGAGTTGGTGTTGTCTGGGAGGATCCTACTTGGTCCCTCCTCAGAGTAGTAAGAGTTGTTGTTGTCTAGGAGGATCTATGTGGTCCCTCCTCAGAGTAGTACGAGTTGGTGTTGTCTGGGAGGATCCTACGTGGTCCCTCCTCAGAGTAGAAATAGTTGGTGTTGTCTGTGAGGATCCTACGTGGTCCCCCCTCAGAGTAGTAGGAGTTGGTGTTGTCTGGTAGGATCCTACGTGGTCCCTCCTCAGAGTAGTAGAAGTTGGTGTTGTCAGGGAGGATCCTACGTGGTCCCTCCTCAGAACAGTAGGAGTTGTTGTTGTCTAGGAGGATCCTACGTGGTCCCTTCTTAGAGTAATAGGAGTTGTTGTTGTCTGGGAGGATCCTACTTGGTCCCACCTCAGAGTAGTAAGAGTTGTTGTTGTCTGTGAGGATCCTACGCGGTCCCTCCTCAGAGTAGTAGGAGTTGGTGTTGTCTGGTAGGATCCTACGTGGTCCCTCCTCAGAGTAATAGGATTTGGTGTTGTCTGGGAGGATCCTACGTGGTCCCTCCTCAAAGTAGAATGAGTTGTTGTTGTCTGTGAGGATCATGCGTGGTCCCTCCTCAGAGTAGTAGGAGTTGTTGTTGTCTGGGAGGATCCTACTAGGTCCCTCCTCAAAGTAGAAGGAAAAAGTTGTTGTCTGGAAGGATCCTACGTGGTCCCTCCTCAGAGTAGAAGGAGTCGGTGTTGTCTGGGAGGATCCTAAGTGGTCCCTCCTCAGAGTAGTAGGAGTTGGTGTTATCGGGGAGGACCCTACGTGGTCTCTCCTCAGAGTAGTAGGGGTTGGTGTTGTCTGGGAGGATCCTACGTGGTCCCTCCTCAGAGTAGTAGGAGTTGGTGTTATCGGGGAGGACCCTACGTGGTCTCTCCTCAGAGTAGTAGGGGTTGGTGTTGTCTGGGAGGATCCTACGTGGTCCCTCCTCAGAGTAGAACGAGTTGGTTTTGTTTGTGAGGATCCTACGTGGTCTCTCCTCAGAGTAGTAGGAGTTGGTGTTGTCTGGTAGGATCCTACTTGGTCCCTCCTCAGAGTAGTAGGAGATGATGTTGTCTGGGAGGATCCTACGTGGTCCCTCCTCAGAGTAGTAGGAGTTGGTATTGTCTAGGAGGATCCTACGTGGTCCCTCCTCAGAGTAGTAGGAGTTGGTGTTGTCTGGTAGGATCCTACGTGGTCCCTCCTCAGAGTAGTAGGAGTTGTTGCTGTCTGGGAGGATTCTACGTGGTCCCTCCTCAGAGTAGTAGGAGTTGGTGTTATCGGGGAGGACCCTACGTGGTCTCTCCTCAGAGTAGTAGGGGTTGGTGTTGTCTGGGAGGATCCTACGTGGTCCATCCTCAGAGTAGAACGAGTTGGTTTTGTCTGTGAGGATCCTACGTGGTCCCTCCTCAGAGTAGTAGGAGTTGGTGTTGTCTGGTAGGATCCTACGTGGTCCCTCCTCAGAGTAGTAGGAGTTGATGTTGTCTTGGAGGATCCTACGTGGTCTCTCCTCAGAGTAGTAGGAGTTGGTGTTGTCTGGTAGGATCCTACGTGGTCCCTCCTCAGAGTACTAGGAGTTGTTGTTGTCTGGGAGGATCCTACGTGGTCCCTCCTCAGAGTAGTAGGAGTTGGTATTGTCTGGGAGGATCCTACGTGGTCCCTCCTCAGATTAGTAGGGATTGTGTTGTCTTGGAGGATCCTACATGGTCCCTCCTTAGAGTAGTAGGAGTTGATGTTGTCTGGGAGGATCCTCCGTGGTCCTTCCTCAGAGTAGAAGGAGTCGGTGTTGTCTGGGAGGATCCTACGTGGTCCCTCCTCAGAGTAGTAGGAGTTGGTGTTGTCTGGGAGGTTCCTCCGTGGTCCCTCCTCAGAGTAGAAGGAGTCGGTGTTGTCTGGGAGGATCCTACGTGGTCCCTCCTCAGAGCAGAACGAGTTGGTGTTGTCTGTGAGGATCCTACGTGGTCCCTCCTCAGAGTAGTAGGAGTTGGTGTTATCTGGTAGGATCCTACGTGGTCCCTCCTCAGAGTAGTAGGAGTTGGTGTTGTCTGGGAGGATCCTACGTGGTCCCTCCTCAAAGTAGTAGGAGTTGTTGTTGTCTGGGAGGATCTTTCGTGGTCCCTCCTCAGAGTAGTAGGAGTTGATGTTGTCTGGTAGGATCCTACGTGGTCCCTCCTCAGAGTAGTAGGAGTTGGTGTTGTCTGGGAGGATCCTACGTGGTCCCTCCTCAAAGTAGAAGGAGTTGGTGTTGTCTGGGAGGATCTTTCGTGGTCCCTCCTCAGAGTAGTAGGAGTTGATGTTGTCTGGGAGGATCCTACGTGGTCCCTCCTCAGATAAGTAGGAGTTGTTGTTGTCTGGGAGGATCCTACGTGGTCCCTCCTCAGAGTAGAAGGAGTTGGTGTTGTCTGGGAGGATCCTACTTGGTCCCTCCTCAGAGTAGTAGGAGTTGGTGTTGTCTGGGAGGATCCTACTTGGTCCCTCCTCAGAGTAGAAGGAGTTGTTGTTGTCTGGGAGGATCCTACGTGGTCCCTCCTCAGAGTAGTAGGAGTTGGTGTTGTGTGGGAGGATCCTACGTGGTCCCTCCTCAGAGTAGTAGGAGTTGGTGTTATCGGGGAGGACCCTACGTGGTCCCTCCTCAGAGTAAAAGGAGTTGGTGTTGTCTGAGAGGATCCTACGTGGTCCCTCCTCAGAGTAAAAGGGGTTGGTGTTGTCTGGGAAGATCCTACGTGGTCCCTCCTCAGATTAGTAGGAGTTGGTGTTGTCTGGAAGGATCCTACGTGGTCACTCCTCAGAGTAGTAGGAGTTGGTGTTGTCTGGGAGGATCCTCCGTGGTCCCTTCTCAGAATAGTAGGAGTTGTTGTTGTCTGGGAGGATCATGGGAGGGTCCCTCCTCAGAGTAATAGGAGTTGGTGTTGTCTGAGAGGATCCTACGTGGTCCCTCTTCAGAGTAGAAGGAGTTGGTGTTTTCTGTGAGGATCCTACGTGGTCCCTCCTCAGAGTAGAAGGAGTTGGTGTTGTCGGAGAGGATCCTATATGATCCCTCCTTAGAGTAGTAGGAGTTGGTGTTGTCTGGGAGGATCCTACGTGGTCCCTTCTCAGAGTAGTAGGAGTTGTTGTTGTCTGGGAGGATCCTACGTGGTCCCTCCTCAAAGTAGAAGGAGTTGGTGTTGTCTGGGAGGATCCTACGTGGTCCCTCCTCAGAGTAGTAGGAGTTGGTGTTGTGTGGGAGGATCCTACGTGGTCCCTCCATAGAGTAGTAGGAGTTGGTGTTGTGTGGGAGGATCCTACGTGGTCCCTCCTCAGAGTTGAAAGAATTGGTGTTGTCTGGGAGGATCCTACGTGGAACCTCCTCAGAGTAGTAGGAGTTGGTGTTGTCTGGGAGGATCATACGTGGTCCCTCCTCAGAGAAGTAGGAGTTGGTGTTGTCTGGGAGGATGATACGTGGTCCCTCCTCAGAGTAGAAGGAGTTGGTGTTGTCTGGGAGGATCCTACATGGTCCCTTCTCAGTGTAGAAGGAGTTGGTGTTGTCTGGGAGGATCCTACGTGATCCCTCCTCAGAGTAGTAGGAGTCGTTGTTGTCTGGGAGGATCCTACGTGGTCCCTCCTCAGAGTAGTAGGAGTTGGTGTTGTGTGGGAGGATCCTACTTGGTCTCTCCTCAGAGTTGAAAGAACTGGTGTTGTCTGGGAGGATCCTACGTGGAACCTCCTCAGAGTAGTAGGAGTTGTTGTTGTCTATGAGGATCCTACGTGGTCCCTCCTCAGAGTAGTAGGAGTTGGTGTTGTGTGGGAGGATCCTACGTGGTCCCTCCTCAGAGTAGTAGGAGTTGGTGTTATCGGGGAGGACCCTACGTGGTCCCTCCTCAGAGTAAAAGGAGTTGGTGTTGTCTGAGAGGATCCTACGTGGTCCCTCCTCAGAGTAAAAGGGGTTGGTGTTGTCTGGGAGGATCCTACGTGGTCCCTCCTCAGAGTAGTAGGAGTTGGTGTTGTCTGGAAGGATCCTACGTGGTCACTCCTCAGAGTAGTAGGAGTTGGTGTTGTCTGGGAGGATCCTCCGTGGTCCCTCCTCAGAGTAGTAGGAGTTGGTGTTGTCTGGGAGGATCCTACTTGGTCCCTCCTCAGAGTAGAAGGAGTCGGTGTTGTCAGGGAGGATCCTACGTGGTCCCTCCTCAGAGTAGTAGGAGTTGGTGTTGTCTGGGAGGATCCTACGTGGTCCCTCCTCAGAGTAGTAGGAGTTGGTGTTGTCTGGGAGGATCCTACGTGGTCCCTCCTCAGAGTAGTAGGAGTTGGTGTTGTCTGGGAGGATCCTACGTGGTCCCTCCTCAGAGTAGTAGGAGTTGGTGTTGTCTGGGAGGATCCTACGTGGTCCCTCCTCAGAGTAGTAGGAGTTGGTGTTGTCTGGGAGGATCCTACGTGGTCCCTCCTCAGAGTAGTAGGAGTTGGTGTTGTCTGGGAGGATCCTACGTGGTCCCTCCTCAGAGTAGTAGGAGTTGGTGTTGTCTGGGAGGATCCTACGTGGTCCCTCCTCAGAGTAGTAGGAGTTGGTGTTGTCTGGGAGGATCCTACGTGGTCCCTCCTCAGAGTAGTAGGAGTTGGTGTTGTCTGGGAGGATCCTACGTGGTCCCTCCTCAGAGTAGTAGGAGTTGGTGTTGTCTGGGAGGATCCTACGTGGTCCCTCCTCAGAGTAGTAGGAGTTGTTGTTGTCTGGGAGGATCCTACGTGGTCCCTCCTCAGAGTAGTAGGAGTTGGTGTTGTCTGGGAGGATCCTACGTGGTCCCTCCTCAGATTAGTAGGGATTGTGTTGTCTGGGAGGATCCTACGTGGTCCCTCCTCAGAGAAGTAGGAGTTGGTGTTGTCTGGGAGGATCCTCCTGGTCCCTCCTCAGAGAAGTAGGGGTTGGTGTTGTCTAGGAGGATCCTACTTGGTCCCTCCTGAGAGTAGTAGGAGTTGGTGTTGTCTGGGAGGATCCTACTTGGTCCCTCCTCAGAGTAGAAGGAGTCGGTGTTGTGTGGGAGGATCCTACGTGGTCCCTCCTCAGAGTAGTAGGAGTTGGTGTTATCGGGGAGGACACTACTTGGTCCCTCCTGAGAGTAGTAGGGGTTGGTGTTGTCTGGGAGGATCCTACTTGGTCCCTCCTCAGAGTAGAAGGAGTCGGTGTTGTCTGGGAGGATCCTACGTGGTCCCTCCTCAGAGTAGTAGGAGTTGGTGTTGTCTGGGAGGATCCTACTTGGTCCCTCCTCAGAGTAGTAGGAGTTGGTGTTGTGTGGGAGGATCCTACGTGGTCCCTCCTCAGAGTAGTAGGAGTTGGTGTTATCGGGGAGGACCCTACGTGGTCCCTCCTCAGAGTAAAAGGGATTGGTGTTGTCTGAGAGGATCCTACGTGGTCCCCCTCGGAGTAAAAGGGGTTGGTGTTGTCTGGGAGGATCCTACGTGGTCCCTCCTCGTAGTAGTAGGAGTTGGTGTTGTCTGGGAGGATCCTACGTGGTCCCTCCTCAGAGTAGTAGGAGTTGGTGTTGTCTGGGAGGATCTTACGTGGTCCCTCCTCAGAGTAGTAGGGATTGTGTTGTCTGGAAGGATCCTACGTGGTCCCTCCTCAGATTAATACGGATTGTGTTGTCTGGGAGGATCCTACGTGGTCCCTCCTCAGAGTAGAAGGAGTAGGTGTTGTCTGGGAGGATCCTACGTGGTCCCTCCTCAGGTTAGTAGGGATTGTGTTGTCTGGGAGAATCCTACGTGGTCCCTTCTCAGATTAGTAGGGATTGTGTTGTCTGGGAGGATCCTACGTGGTCCCTCCTCAGAGTAGTAGGAGTTGGTGTTGTCTGGGAGGATCCTCCGTGGTCCCTCCTCAGAGTAGAAGGAGTCGGTGTTGTCTGGGAGGATCCTACGTGGTCCCTACTCAGAGTAGAAGGAGTTGGTGTTGTCTGGGAGGATCCTACGTGGTCCCTCCTCAGAGTAGTAGGAGTTGGTGTTGTCTGGGAGGATCCTACGTGGTCCCTCCTCAGAGTAGTAGGAGTTGGTGTTGTCTGGGAGGATCCTACGTGGTCCCTCCTCAGAGTAGTAGGAGTTGGTGTTGTCTGGGAGGATCCTACGTGGTCCCTCCTCAGAGTAGTAGGGGTTGGTGTTGTCTGGGAGGATCCTACTTGGTCCCTCCTCAGAGTAGTAGGAGTTGGTGTTGTCTGGGAGGATCCTACTTGGTCCCTCCTCAGAGTAGAAGGAGTCGGTGTTGTCTGGGAGGATCCTACGTGGTCCCTCCTCAGAGTAGTAGGGGTTGGTGTTGTCTGGGAGGATCCTACTTGGTCCCTCCTCAGAGTAGTAGGAGTTGGTGTTGTCTGGGAGGATCCTACTTGGTCCCTCCTCAGAGTAGAAGGAGTCGGTGTTGTCTGGGAGGATCCTACGTGGTCCCTCCTCAGAGTAGTAGGGGTTGGTGTTGTCTGGGAGGATGCTACTTGGTCCCTCCTCAGAGTAGTAGGAGTTGGTGTTGTCTGGGAGGATCCTACTTGGTCCCTCCTCAGAGTAGAAGGAGTCGGTGTTGTCTGGGAGGATCCTACGTGGTCCCTCCTCAGTGTTGTTGGCTGATCGGTGACCACTAGTGCCGGAGATAAAAGCTTGCTACGGGTGTTTGTTGCAGGAGGGTCGGGACCGGTCATTTGATCTCCACCATTAATCAGAGTGGAATACCAGTATGTTGTCTTTTTTCGTTAGTGTGAATAAAGTGAAAGCGACACGTAGAATGGCAGCTTTTATCTCTTTTATTTGTAACAAAATAATCGATGTATAGTTAAACTTGTAATAAAACATATACATAAAGTCTAAAGTAATATAATACTAATCATAGACATAGTTATTTTCATAAATTATACTTTCATAATTCCTAGATGTTGTACATAAATATCAATATCAATTGTTCTTTTCTTTGTAATAATTATCATAACTGGATCAAAACATTAATAGAAAGCTACTCTTTGTTTCAACCTCTACTCTGCTGTAAATATATACAAACAAACTCTTAACCTTATAATGTTAACAGGTATACAATATTTTAAAACAATAAAAAAACTTACTCATAAAGTGAAAGCGACACGTAGAATGGCAGCATTTATCTAAGGCTTGTGCGTTCTACGTGCCTTTTTATAAGGTCCGGACTGCATTTCCTCGGACAACGATAATTCTGACCAATGGATGCAGGCTTTTGCTTGGAAAATTACTGATCCATTTTCTAGAATGCGGTGGTCATCATGACAGTGCAAATGTCGGACCATAATATTCTTCTAGTCAGAATTTAATATGGATACAATAAATCATGACAGAAGCGTGGCTTGGATCTCGAGAATTGGGGTCAAGCATGCGTCCAAACATCAAACGGGGTGTTTGTCCAAGCTAACTGGCCTTGAGTATTTGGTTTGTGACCGAATATTTTGCCTCTCTTGTTAAATAATTTTATATTGATCGCTTTATTTTAGATATTTTCCATCGTAATAGCAGCACCGTAAGTGTAATGATGAGGTCATTTATATTTGTCGTCGCTAACGATTTTATCTTTTCTGACTTCGCACGTATGATAGACATTATAAATCATCCAAACTACTTTACAGCTGTGTTTGAAATAAAATCCTAATATGGCAAATTGTACCTTTAAAAGTACTATGCAACAGCAGCATACACTTTTAACTCTCACGGTAACATCAATAAAATAATTGATGCCGCTTTAGTAACGTAATTGTCAGAAAATAATCAAACTTGACAGATTTTGTATGATACGATCAAAACCAAACAGATCAAAGGCGTAATAAAACGACAACACCATATACTATATAAATGACGAGTACATCACGCCAGCAACAGAGAATCCCGAGATGTTCTGTATCTTCTTCCTCCTGACCGTGGGTACTGCCGCTTCTTATAGCAGCTCGCCGAGTGAGTCAAATTCGAACGAGTCTGACGGGTAATATGTCTTCCTGTCAGAGGACAAGAGGGAGGAACCGGTTGGAGAAAGTTGTGTGTGTTAAGTGCGTGTGCTGAGAGACTGCGGTTATTTGTTTGATACGATTAACGTCATATTAACTGCCAGCATACAGCAAAAATATGATTTTTTTCGAAAACATATCTTTGTCTTTCAACATTAGACCACACTTGAATATTAATATATTCCAAACGCGGACGTAATTTTACCTAATTTTCCAATATAATACAACTGAGCTCCACTTTACGTGTTTCTTTAATGCAAATAGGCATGCTTGTTTAATGAATGTCTCGGTCGGTTTCCGTTCTTTGTGCATCAGATAATTTGACTATACATATATTTATCACACAATTCGCCTGATATCCAGTGATTTCGCCCCTGTAATATTTTTGCGTATGTCACTAGTGTAAAATGACCTGAGCGAATTTCATTGGCCGGAAGTTCATTGTGACGTCAGACAGAAACAATAAAATAACGTCAGGAAAAATGATGTGACATCAGGATAATGAAGACAGCGGACAAAATGGCGGCCTCTGCTGGATTTTTTGGATACGTTTTGACGTGAAATTCTTTGTTATGTAGGTATTTGTAGTTATTTTATAAAAAACATTAAAAAAAACACTTAAATTTGTGTTCATTTCATATGAGATTTTATAAACTCGTCTCGATGTTTTAATTTTTGCTCGCCAAGGCTCGCAGAAATAAAAACTTCTTTGACTTACTTCATTAAAATCTTATATGAAATGTAAGATTCTATGTACACATTATTAACATCTTTTTTTTTTTTACATGTCATGCTGATTTTGTGAAACGTCGAGCTTGAACACTAAACTTATTTTTAAGGAGCCGAGAAATAGACTACAGCCTTCAAATAATTTTCGAGCCTTAAAATATTGGAATACTAAAAATCTTTATTTTGTCAATTTATTTAAAAAAACATTCATGTTCTCGCTAAACTTTAAAATAAACAAATATCTTGCAAATATATCTCGTTGTTTATTTATCATGCATTTTTTCATTATCGTGCTTTCAAAAAAAAAAAAAAAAAAAAAAAAAACAGCATATTTTCAACACTTAGAAACAATGAAAGTGTTATACACCTAATAAATGCCATTATATAAATGTTGATAAATTATCTATACGACCGAAGGTCAAAAGTGAAGCGGTGTCAAGCATTTTAATGAAATGCTCTTAACATGGTCGTGATCAAGTGTTATTTTTCGGGGCGAAACGAAATATATGGTGGCTGATAGTTTGCCTGGTTCTAACTTACTCCATCCAAGTTATAACAAGCGTAAAATTCAGAGATCGACCAAACATGAATTACCACGCTCTTACTGTCTAACCAAAACAATCTGTGTAATCTGTAACCTTTGTTCTACGTGTCACGAGTATAGTGTTGTAGACAGAAAGGATGCAGATTAAGATTCCCCACTTCCCAAAAAGCAAAAGTATGATACAAATACTTTCTGTGAATGTGAATAGTGACGAAAAGACAGAGCGTATTCAACCGGTCATCTTTTAATGAATTGATCTATACACTTTTATTTGCTCCTAGCGTAGTAAATTTAAATTTTGTTTAGAAATATCTGTTTCTGTCGTCACGTTGCTTAATTAAGAATAAAAACATTGGTTACAGTTAATTATCTCGAAGGGCTATGGCGATATTCTCTACAATATCATAAATTAAATGTTTGCGTCACGTAGCGTCAGCATAGGTGGTTCCATATACAATCTACCATTTGATGTATAGTACATGAAATACGCGGAAGGACGGGTGGGGAGTACTAGAACACAATGGAAGACTTTTGCTTCCTCAGTACCCTGGATTGTTTTTGTAAAAACTTCGTAGACATCATGCCAGCAATTTACAGACCGAACAAATATCTGTGAAACGCGACATTGACTGAAGGTCAATGTTGTTATTTTGAAAGAATTCATTATTGTTTTCTGTTCGTTTTTTTTACCTGAACTACTAAATTCGAATGGATATTTCAAAAGGAATTAAATCTTATCGGGTATGTTTTCGAATTGTCATGGTTTCTAAACTATATAAAAGAAATATAACGTCAAATCAGCGGTACTTGTACACACCATTGGACGGCGACATTCGTAAAGAATCTTAACGAAATAAATAGATTTTTTAATGCTAGTTCTAGAACAGGTTTAATTTTTCATTTCAAATCATTCTTATTTACTGACAGGTGAAAGAAAAGTGTGTGTAAGCTATTTTATGATATGATGAATCAGAGGCTTGTGAATGAGAAGAATTTTCATCCTCAGTTAAAACATATTTTCGATATACATGTTGTTGCGTATATATTTGACATTCAAAAGGGTATTTCTTGTAAGAGCTTATGCGTATGTACATGATATTCCGTTACATTCCAATCAATTCGAGTTATTTCCCTTCCTTCATAGATATTGCAGTATGTGCAAAGGAAGTGTTGCATGGCCGCCCACGATCAGCTTTATAGTTTTTGGTGCAAATGCATCAATCGGCACATCATACGTATTGAAACAGTGCTTATTCCATCAAAAGATTATTCCTGCGACTAATACCTTTTATATTTTTACGTCCGATAATCGATTCGTACTTGTGCGCCTTTAATGTATCAAATTAAGGCATACAAAAGCCGAAGATACATTATTTTGGTGTCATAACATAGCGTTTGGGATTATTTATTAACGATATCCAATAATTGAAAATAGCCGATGAGTTTTCTTGCAATTTCCAGTTTTCCTCTTAATTCTTCGTGAAAAAAAAAGCAATTTCATTTTATTAGTTTTTAATTTATTGCTTAAATAACAATCAAAAACCCTTAGTACCCTTAAATTTTAACAATAAAAATACTTCATTTATCATTTATTAATATAAAAATATTATGTCGACGAATAAATGGATTATCCAACTTTTTTTTTACATCCATACCCTCTATTTCTCACCCAATATCAAAGTACTGAGAATTCTGAGAATTTTTAACGAAACATCCTTTTCTTGGCTCTATCATGTATCACAAAGTGCCTGAGCAACGTAATACTTAAGGTAAATTCATCCCATGCATTGACCAAAGAATGGTCAAGCTTACCTACATATTGACCATTGACCTATATTTAAATAAAATCTTAATTTTGCCTTTATATCACACACTTCTTTTCACAAAATGTTTATTTAAGAGTCTTAGATTGAACCAGAATATGCCGTGTAATAAAGCAAAATTATGCCTATGTGACCTATATTTTGAACTTTTTTAACTGCATCCAAAACAAACTTTCTTATGCCCTACAGCAGTCGTGAAAAGTATTTTAGTTGTGCCATTATGGGTTTGTTTTCCTTAAAACAAATGTGCCATTTAGCAAAACGTACATCGGTATAACCTACATTTTGAGAAGAAGTCGTATAAATAAAAAAAATATAAACGGCGCAAGACGCGATTACTATAGGGACAGATGATCTTTAAAAAATCAACTTATCAAGGCAACATTTAATGCACCTTTATCGCCTGGAAACTGTTATCCTTCTGAAGCTTTTCCCCTTAAAATATCTCTGAATCCATGTTTATTTTGCATTGACAAATATTTAGAGCAAGACATTAAAACTTGCAATTGACTTATGTTTGATCAAAATCCCTTACTTACAAACCTTGAATAATGCCATGTGATATTTCCTAAAGAAACGACTCAATTTCGGACTATATTTTTTCTCTTAATCTAAGTGACTTTTTTTTCTCACTAATGTCTCCCATGACACTACATCGCTTTTGAACTTGAGATGAGCATTCGCAACTGTGAAAAAGGCTTTGGGTTCTGTCTCCTGCCTTCCAGGCCAGGACAAACCATGCAGTCTATGTAAGTAAGCGCTCAGCATGAAGGGTGTGAAACGACTGCTTTACCTGTTGTCAGCATAATGTGACTGGGTAAAAGGTGTATATATATTTAGGCAAAAACAGGGGGAAGAATATCCAGTGATTTATCAACTTGAGCTGTTTATGGTAAACCGATGGGAAGCTGAATATAATTTTAAACATGAAAATTATAGGGCACTTCTGTTGCTCAAACAAAGAATTAAAAAAATGAAAAAGTAGTTTTTGTTATTTTACTTCCATTTGTTATAGAATGATACTAGATACAGCAAAGTATGATATGTCGTTATAAAGGTAATTTTATGTGTTATTTTCAGTCACTACAAGAACGCGATTTAAGTGTTTTCACTTTGAATTATGCCAGTTTAAAGTCCAATTGGCTTTAAATTTACCAATGCCAAGTTAGGGGGCGCTGTAGTCTTAATAATGGTCTAACCGGGTTTTTAGCATTATAGATTTATGTGCAATAAACTAATTTGAATTGAAAATTAAAAATTTATCGTGAGCAGATTTTCACCCTCTATCTTTGTCCATTTTTCATATATGTTACATGATTTATAAGGGAGAACACCAAACGTAATGTTATTTTAGTTTTAATTAGGATTCTTATTTAGCCTAACATAACAAAAAAATGAAAAAAATATGACCTTTTTCATCAAATAAGTAAACACACAGTTACAGAGAGAACAGAAGAACACATATAGAGGAAATAATATTTTGAATCATTTACAATGCATGATAACGTCAATAATCCTACCTATCATTTCACTCTGTTACCGATATCCATACTAGTGTAGAGATAGATATATAATGTATTCATGTGTACAAATAGTACATATATTATACGCCAAAGATATGATTGATTAAGGTTTAAGACCCCGTTTAAAGTAGCTGTATGCCTATATATGTGTACTTGAACATAACGTAGTTGATTTAAAGTGTCTATGCATCCGTCGTCACCTTAGATATAACTTGTAACTGGTATATTGTTGTGTTGTTTGTAAATTGTGGCAAATTATGCAAAATATTGTACAGTCCACAGGGTTCAGTACATATTTCTGTCACCAAATAACCATGCCATTATGTTTACTAGTGTTTTATAGCATGTAGTAGGAGCGCTGATTTGACCGGATTCGACTTTGCAAGGGCATTCACATCGAGTCTTTTTTGACCGTGTCAGAAAAAATGTCACTAGTTTAAACAGGGTGTTCAGACTTAATGAGTAACGTTCTAAAGATGCTTCCCCGCTGACAAATTGTTCTTTGTCTCTATCAAAATGAAGAGCGGACGAATAAGTGTGTTTCTTCAGTTACAAACGTTATCTTCTTTACATCGTTGAGTTAGAGCTTCTTAGTTTACTTCAAGATAAAGATACTAAATAGAATTAATTGCGTCCGGTGTAACGTTGAAAATGGACCTCCGTTGAAAATTGACCTGGGGTCATTTTTCAACGTTGAAAACGGACCCCGAATGCCGTTGAAAATTGAACATGCCGTTGAAAATTGACAGTGCCTAGGATCATTTCTCAACGGCAGGTCTGTTGAAAAATGACCGTTGAAAAATGATCTTAGCAAACTCTCAACGGATCTTCTGTTGAAAATGACCTAAGTATACATTCAAATATATACAGCTGTTGCACAAACATAATTCTCGAATTCTGTTATCGTCATTCCTAATATAAGCCCCCCCCCCTTCTGTGCTGTTATTTAAATTACGTAATCACCACGATTTGTAATTTGGTATTGTTATCATCGTAACAAATACCTCAATTAAACATTTTAGGTGTCTGTATATTTATTATGGAGAATACGGAACTACAAAATTTTAATTTTTCTATAGTCATTTTGTCCGTCCGTGTAGATATACTGATTATTAAATTGTTTTCAAACTGAGGAATTGCTATATAACACTGTGGTAACGCAGTAAATAAAAGGAAATGTTGTTATCAACTTCATGCAAAGTTTGTACTATGTGATGCTCACTTCCGAGTACCAGTGGATAGTGTTACAAAACTATAATTATGGGATATTATTAATATGTTTCTTAATGATTTTTTATGATCATATTTTCGACGACAAATCATTTTACGTCAGAAATTATGTATGTTAAACAACTGAACCCGCCTTATAATGGTTGCGTACAGGAACACAATTTGTAAGCATTAAAACAAAAACAAAAATCAAAACAAATCTGCAATCTCTAGCTTCCGTAGCTATCGCTGCTCTTCAGGAGATGTTTAGTATATATAAATATAACAAGATCAAGAAGACCTCTCAAGTGTTCAGATTTTTTCGCTTTTTCGTGTTAGAAAAAACGCGAAAAAGCAAACGTTGGATTTTCGCTTTTTCGCATTTTCCCAACGCGAAAAATGTTGTGTGTTGTTGTGTGGTGTGATAAGCTGCAATATTGTAGCTCAAAAGACTTTTTGACAGAAAATGGCGTCGTCTTTAGAAAGGTATAGTAGGACGGGTACGTATATTCGTTCTCTGGTGTGATGTGATGTTGTGTTGTGTGGTGTTGTGTTGTCGTGTTGTTGTATCGTTATGTTGTGTGGTGTTGTGTCGTTGTGTGTTGCGTTGCTGTGCGTTCTGTTGTGTGGTGTTGTTGTGTGTTGATGTGTCTTGTTGTTGTGTTATGTGTTATTGGTGTGTTGTTGTTTGTTGTTATGTTGTGTTGTTTTTGGTGATGTTGTGTTATTGTTGCGTGATTGTGTGTTGTATGATGTGTTGTTGTGTTGTGTGGTGTGATGCTGTGTTGTTGTGTTGTGTGGTGATGTATGTTGTGTTGTTGTGTTGTGTTGTTGTTGGGTGGTTGTCTGTTGTGTGATGTTTTGTCTGCTGTTGTGTTGTTGCTGCTTGGTTATGTTGTGGTGTATTTGTGTGTTGTGTAATGTTGTGTTGTGGTGTATTTGTGTGTTGTGTAATGTTATGTTATGTGATGTTGTGTTATTTTGATGTGTTGTTGGTGTGTTGTTGTGCTGTGTGATGCTGTGTGGTTGTGTGGTGTTGTGGTGTCGTGTGTTGTGTTGTGGTGTAAAAACGAGTTCTTATGGGGTCACTTTTCAACGGGGTCTATTTTCAACGGGTCGGTGTAAAAAGTGCGCTTTAAAGTTCAGTTTTCAACGGTTTTCGGGGTCATTTTTCAAGGTTGAGAAATGACCCGAGGTCAGTTTTCAACGGGGGTCCATTTTCAACGTTACACCGGAATAAAATCCATGGCTCTATATATGGAATCAAGCACACATTGCGCATACACCGAGAGCAATATAAATTATTTTAAATGTATGTTTGTGTTAATTAGACAAATATATACACAATTGAACATCAGTTATTGTTCAGATGACGAATATTATTTATGCTCTGTCGCCGGGGTAGCATAGTTAAGAAATAAATTTGATGCCTAACATTTCATGCAAGTCGATCATGTGGGTTTTGACATTCCCATACCATTGAAACGTAGCAATACCATAAAATGGTAAAAAGCGAAATACACTCCCATCCTATATACATTTAATAATCCCATCGAAAATCAACACGTACATGGTTGATCGCTGATGAACATATTTTGCTACACATTTTATTTACTCAAATAGTGTGGAAATCTAGCCTAATCGTTATAAGTCAAATGGTAAAAAACCTTATGGTTAGCATTTTATTTCACATCATTACAATATTGAATACATATGTTGTTTTTATCTGACGATCAGGGGTTTGTGATCTTGATATAACCTCGAGATGTAGAAAATGTCTGAAGTCCATAATTGTTTTAGTATGTACTGGTATTAATATCAAGCATTAGGTTGATGTTCCTTTGGTAATTTTAACTGCAAAGTTTCTTCAATACAATAAATATTCTTATTGAAATACCATTGATTACATTTTTCGTAGTGAAATACAAGGTTTTACTGTAAACATAAAAGCGATATACTACACTCGATATACTTCACTCCTGTGCAAATATCACTTTTTATATTCTCCCTTGCTTTTGATCAACCGGAATGCAGCATTGACAATGAAAATATCATGATTGTTACCTCATCAGTTTGTGTAGAAAAATGATGTTGTGCTCACAAAATACGACGTATTAATCAGAAGGGATAATAACCATGTAAAATACAATGGCGGAATAACTTTTGTTGGAATTATAAGTAACGTCACCTGTAAATGGAATCGAGAAAAAAATGTAATAAATAGAATATTCCTTGTTTCATGATGAATACCAGTATTATTTCATCTCATAAGATGGAAACTTTGATGTTTTTTTTTCAATCGTGCTTAGCTGGCGTTATTAAACCTAAAATAGGGTCTTAAATGATTGTTCATTTCATGCCAGATTTTACCAAACAAATGTTATGACGTTTTTGCGATCCCTCGAGACGAGTTCGCTATTTTGTCCCGCTGTCCTCAAAATTTATTTTCCTGATGTCATTTTATTGTTTGCCATGACGTCACAATGAATTTCCTGCTCACACCATTGACATATGCCGACATGTTACGTTGGCGAAATCTGTGTTAAACAGTTACTCTTATAAGGATATAAGACTCTTTCAAAATGTTGGAATACCCGAGGCTTACCGATGGTTTTGCATCATTTGTGATCCCGAGGGTAGAATATTCCTATCCTAACATGAAAAATACTTTTCTCTCAAACCTCGACGTTTTATTGCAATTTTATTACTATGATATCCCGCTATTTGAAAATATCCTAGATATATGATTAAAACCTTCCAAATCAAAGGCTATAACCCATTAAACAATATATCATGAAATATAGTCCCTCCATGGAAATTGCGTAATTGTTTCAAATCAAAATCCCGTTTTTTTTGCGTGTTTTATAGTAAACTAGTCTATAACCAACGTCGCTTGAAAAGAGTATTAAGTACGATGTACGATACTCTACCTAAGACTTTTTAGGAAGAATATCGTACTAAAAACCCTTGACTAGCGAAGTTGAGTATCGTACTAAAAACCCTTGACTAGCGAAGTTGAGTATCGTACTAAATACTCTTGACTAGCGAAGTTGAGTATCGTACTAAATACCCTTGACTATCGAAGTTGAGTATCGTACTAAATACCCTTGAATAGCGAAGTTGAGTATCGTACTAAATACCCTTGACTAGCGAAGTTGAGTATCGTACTAAATACCCTTGACTAGCGAAGTTGAGTATCGTACTAAATACTCTTGACTATCGAAGTTGAGTATCGTACTAAATGCCCTTGACTAGCGAAGTTGAGTATCGATCTAAATGCCCTTGACTAGCGAAGTTGAGTATCGTACTAAATACCCTTGAATAGCGAAGTTGAGCATCGTACTAAATACCCTTGACTAGCGAAGTTGAGTATCGTACTAAATGCCCTTGACTAGTGAAGTTGAGTAACGTACTAAATACTCTTGACTAGTGAAGTTGAGTATCGTACTAAAAACCATTGACTAGTGAAGTTGAGTATCTACTAAATACCCTTGGTTAGCGAAGTTGGCCTATAACTAGTTTCTAATTTTCTGGAAAAAAATACCGAGAAAATAGTAATTTTGTTGACGCCTCGACGTCACAATGCTGCATTGCATGGGTAGCCATAGCCTATCAGGCGCCTTGTATTAGCTGCTGTGTCGTTTAATGTATTTATATATATGGGAAGACACCAGTAGTTAGCATATGTGTTTGTCATAAAATGCAAATTTAAAAAGTATATAATAAGCAATAAGACATATTGAAAGGTTATAAAATGTATATACACTGAGTATATAAAGGAACATATGTACAGCAAACGGCAACGCGGAGCCTTTCTGTAACCATGCAGAGCCTTTTTGTATCCATGCAGACTTTGAGTTTCCTTGTTTGTTTTCTCATGGCCGTGGGGTCTCCAACTAAAACATCACCTTTGGAGGAGTTACAACTTGAGACGGAAGTATTTGTGGACACACGATCCACAGAGAAGAATGGATTGTCTCAAGACGAGAAAGACGAATTACTTAATTACCACAATGAAGCACGAAGAAATGTCAACCCCAGCGCATCCAACATGCTAGCAATGGTCAGTGTTTTTTTTTTTTTTTATTGTGTGTAACCTGAGTACATACATACAAACACACGTACATACACACGTACATACATACATACATACATACATACATACATACATACATACATACGTACGTACGTACGTACGTACATACATACATACATACATACATACATACAGACAGACAGAAGAGCTCCCTTGAATGGGGCGAAAGCGCTCACTAGTCATATACTTACCAACTTTTATTTCTACTTTTGCCGATTTTTATAACGTTCTCTTTTTTCTCATCACTGTGTTTCACAATAATTTATTTTCTTTTTATTCAACATTCATGTTTAATACGTTATTTCTTTTGTCCTGTTCAATTATTCATTTACATATACGGTAGTGTTAACAAAACTAAAACAAATTAAATGTTGATAAAAAAATCAACCCAGTTACCGATAGACTGGTCAATTTTACCGAGAGCTATGTGTCAGTGATGGTCACATCAACTCTATCCACATTTACGTAAGCAGTTGGTACAATTGACCAGTCTCCGCACTGAAACCAAACATCATTCAAACCATTGTATGAATGCGTTTAGCATTCTCAATTTATGTTCTTTTCGAATTAATGACTAGGAACTTTCTTCCTTTGGGGAAATAAATATCGTATTGCCTTGGGATGCGTGTTCCCATTGTGATCAACCATCTTATCACACAGAGTCATCTCCCCTTCCCATTGTACAACAATGACGACGAAGCGTAAAACGACATTTTGTGCGCCCCAAGGTAACAAATCGCGAATTGTAGGTATAATAAACCATATACATCCCCGGTGTCAGTGTGATATGAAGGTTTATTTACCCACAGATGTACCCTTGTCCTCCTGTCCCAACGGATTAAACAAAAGAAGGTCTATGGAAAATACAGCCATTTGTCGTCAGTGCCTAATACAGCAAAAATATATATGTTTTGAATAAACAAACAACGGTTTTTGTTCGTATATATCATCTGTTTATTTTTTGAAACATAATGTTCTCAAAGAATTGCGTTAAGCACAAGTAATGTTAAATTACGACATCTGGCAATGCAGGAAATAAAACTATTTTTATAAACCGATATATTTGGTTCTTATAATGATTTTTTTTTACTTACCTGTTCCTATTATGATTGTGAGCACTTTTCAGTATTAGAGGTTCTTTGATCAATGTTAATACTTCAGTTTGTCATTGTCCATCGTAAGGAACACAAGGAGTTTTGCCATGTGTACAGATAAAAACATTGATTTTCAAAATGCTGCATCAAAATGTTTTATGAGAGATATGATCAAGCTCTGTTCAGCGATTGAAAAAAAAATAAGTAATGAAAAAAAAAATGAATTGTTTGGAAACTTTAAATGTAAGTAAATTTTATTTAAAATTAATTCCATATGTGCTTTCAATTGATGAAATGTATACATTTTTTCTTTTTTGTATATTCTTTTGTTGATATACAGGTTCATGAGGAATTAAAACTTTTCCTTACGATACGAAGTTGCTATCATGTAATTAATTGAAATGATAATTAATGAATCTTTTAGATGTACATTTAAATACATGTCATTTTCTTATTGCATTGTAAAACATTTAAAAATCTTGTCAGCATTGGTTGGTTAGTCTATTGATTAATCTAATCATTAGAACAAGGTGAGTAATGATTATCTCCCCTCTCTTACAGCATTTGTGAACATGGTTGACTGCACACATGTCCAGCCCCTTTCATGGTCAGATAATAATCCTGATTGGCCATGAATGGGGGATTCAACCCCTTTCATGGTCAAGTAATCTTGATTGGCCATGAAAGGGGGTTATTGTGGAGTCAACTGTGGTAGCAAGACATTTATTGGCCACACTTTTCCTTTGTGAGATGTTGGAAGTATGCAGTAATGAATGTCATTTGTTAATCTTTTGTGTCAGTTCCTAATGTAATCTTACATGTTATACTGTGAGCAGTTAGGGTCAAGAGCTCGGACGGCAGGGGTCGGTTTTCGGATACTCCGGGAATCGCCTACCGACTTCTAGGAACAGTTATATTAAATGAATTTGTATTTGGGAAATTATTCTGCATCTTTGGATTTCGTCCTTTTAATCGAAATATATCATAACGACGTCATCTCCGTTGTGAAATATCATTAACAAACGAACGGAAGAAGGAAGGATACGACATAAACTCAGCCGACTGAACTGATTTCGGTTTAATAGTATATGGGGTGGATATAAAGTCATTGATAGTAACCCCTGGAGTATAGAGGATAAATGCAGTGATACGTACAGAGTATCTAAAGTCCACACAGAAAAACATTTAATTTTCATTGTGAAACAGAAATTGGTTCCTGATATAGCAGAAATGCAAATTTTAGTCGTTTACATGTAAGACAATTGTCCCAACATTTAGTTAAGTTCGAAAGATGTCGGAATTTCCCCCAATATTTCATTTCAATGTTAACGCCAAGAAATTACACCTATACAAAACTTTTAATAAAAAATCTACAAGTATTTATGAAGATAAAAAAATGTAAACAGCGCTATGGAGTGTATATATCTATGGAGTAATTAAATACCCAGCAATCCCCATACCACCACCAACACTCGACGCCCCTGTCTCATATATTTGATCATTCGTCGTATATTTTTTTTTAACTTTCCGAAACCACCTAGAAAATGAGATAATGACAGGATGTGTTCATGAATTACTGTTTTAGGAATGGGACAACGAATTGACTGCGACTGCTCAGGGATATGCTAACCAGTGCAGCTGGGGTCACAATCGCAATCTTCCACCCAATGTAGGAGAGACCCTTACTTATACGTCCCGTAAGTTTGTCAAATATAATGAAAACAAAATAAAATCACCCCATATGATTTCATTTGCAACATTGTAAGCAGACACACAATATCATGAAACTATTTCATATGTGATTATGGGATATTCTACCGGAGAGTCACAAAATATTCTAAAACCCGAGGCTTTGTCGAGGGTTTACAACATTTTGTGATCCCGACAGAAGAATAATATTCCTACTATTCATATCCACATATGAACGAATATTTTCCTTTCATACTTCGACGTTTTATTGTAATTTTACAACCATGACATTCCGCCATTTTGAAATAAATTTGAAAAAAAAACCGCGACTGGAAGGCATTTCTCCATGCATGAACATTGCGTGGCATTTTCAACGCAAAATCTGTTGTTTGCATCTTTTGAAGTAAAACCAGACTAGTTTCTGAAAAACAATGTACCGTGTAAATAGTAATTTGGTTGACGCTGTGACGTCACGATGGTGTATTGCATGGGTATTCAGAAAACCCGACGTGATTAGTTTTTAAGCCTTATCGATACAAAGACGGCCCTTTGAAATATTGATCTTCTAAAGAAGTAATTATTAGTCACACATCTTATTTTGTACATGTTTGCACAAAAGAAAGACTCTCACAGGTAACTTTCATTTACATTGTTTTCCCGGTCACAGCACATACCGAGAGTGCGTGTTCACATACCTGATAAATGTAGATGTATTGATCTTTACATACAAACAAAATATACATAGCCAAATTATGGTGTGTTAAATTTTGGCGTTTTTATGCCAAACCCAAATAAGCCAAAATATGACCACACCCAAAACACCCAATTTACGGTATCAAAGTGGTAGTTATGATGCCCATTAACGCTCAGCACTAAGGAAGTGGCTAGTTCGACCGTTGTCAGTGACCGGGTTGGAGTTGTTGTCTTCCGGGTCTACCGGGTGAGGTATGTGTGAGTGATATAGTTCTATCCCCTACCCGAGAAGAGACAACACGACTAAACTATACACTGTAGCCTCCGAAAACACGCACCACGCACATATCACCCACGCAACACACCTCATACATGGAGACTGGCCTTAAATGATCTAATAAACTTTACCAAATCCTGCATATGTTAGGTTGTTAATATAAAATGGGTAGCCCAACCAGTATCTATTAAATCAGTAAATAGCAACGTTCATTATTATTTGTACTACAAAAAACGAACAAAATATAAACAGTCAATTTTCTGAAAGATGGCTCAATAGCTTCTCATTCGTGATAAGAACATATCAAAAACTTCCGCCGACGGACTGTAAACGATACTCATCATTTGAACTATAATTGGTGTTTAATCGTGTATATGTCTAATTAACACAAAAATAATATGAAATAATCTATCTTGCCTTTGGTGCATGCACAAACAGTACTTCATTCCATAGAGGACATTGTGTAACGGAATTTTTATCGGGATGCAAATAATTATTTTTAGTATTTTTATCTTGGAAATATATTAGAAACTCAAACCTTTCAATGGTGGTAATGGTCTAAGTAAGTAATTTTTGTAACTAAAGACAAATACTAAATCGTCTGCTCCTGTTTTTGATAGAGAAAAAATACTACCGTTTGTTAGTGGTGGAGCATCTTTAAACTAACAGGGTCCATAAATCATCTCATAAACTTTTTCGCCGTGTCAGGGTGGCTCTTTAGAATGTCGCTCTCATTCTGACATGGCGAACACGTTACACTGTAATTAGTTAATTTAAATATATATGTATATATTTGAAGAAGACAGATTTATTCCTTTGTATCAATATCACTGTTTTAAACGTTAAAATATTTGCCATATTAAAAGATTCTGTAAGTTGTTTTTTGAGCAATTGTTTTATGTATTTTGTGCATTTTAATATTTTAGACAGAGTAATAGTATTTTGAGTAGAGTATAATAAAGTTGAATGGAATAAAGTTGTCTTTCATTTCTACATCTACAAGACCAAATCATATGCTCTTTATATATAAATTCTAAGTTATATGTGATGTATAAAAAAACTCACTGTGTAATATTAACTTTTAGACAATTCCAAAACATGTTCAATTTCTCCATATCTTCATTACAAAGCTTAAGGTTGTATTTGTCATTTTGTAGTTTTTTTTATAGTTTTTTAAATATAAATTTGTTTGAGGTATTCTGTTTTGTTATCTGTTTTGGAACCAGTGTATATTAGCGTCTTTTGTAACTTGAAAACGAATCTTGTAATGATAATGCAAAACTGTCTATGTATAGTACGTGTGTCGCATTTTCCTATTTTATCTCTGTGTGTTCCTCTCTGTATTCACTCTATTTAGTTTATCTTATATATCTTTGGTTCCTTTTGTGGGGTTTTTTTTATTATAAAAAGGGTTCGGCATACAAAGCGACGTCCGGGCATATTGTGTAACTACGGACAGCAAGCGAGTTTAAACCTTTCACACACATTAAAACCAACTAATACAACTTAATTATTACTGGTTTGATTCCGATACATGTGCAAAAAATGATGAAAAAAACCTCTTTGAAAGATCAAATTGATAAAATCACTGACTGACTCAAGAGCCGAATAGATGAATAGGCCAATATATGTCCGTTTTCAGTATGTGGCCGGATGATGCAGAGTCTTCGGCGCCATGTTTAAGTGAGACAACAATTACAAGGAGAGATAACGCCAATACACGAAGCCTCTCCAAACAAACAGACTCACTCACCGCAACACACTGCAGACATAGGAGGCAGTCATTTAAAGCTATTAATCTAATAACTCAGACAATGACCAGATTAATTAACTTTTATTTCTTTTTATTTTAAAGATTACAATGGTAAAAATGTTGTAAACAGTTGGGTGGCTGAGAAGAATGCCTATGATTATACGACTAATAAATGCTCGTCCTACACTTGTGCAAACTATAGACGGGTAAGTAATTAGGTGTATCTTATATCCTCATATGATATGAAGAAAAATTCCGAGAATGGCGCGAAAACGCGACGTTATCATGACGTCATAGTGAAATTAAAACCATGTGTCGGTAATACAATTAATAGCTGTCAACATTTGTGATGGCAGAGACTATTTCTTTTATTTGTAAACCAACTGTGACATGTTAACGTTATATGGGTCGATGATTAGTTATAGATGAGTAATTAAAACGATATTGTTGATATATAATGCGATATGTTTTGATGATTGTGTCAGGTAGTCTGGGCAACTACTGCTTTAATGGGATGTGGTGCCAAGTGGTGCGAAGCGTTTCGTGCGGTGGTCGTGGTGTGTAACTATAAACCAAGGTATGTCATGCGTCATCTATATCTTAAAATGAAATGCATTTCTTTGTTCATTTCAATTAATATTTTATTTCTTTGAACCCTATATTTCATCAGAAACGGTGCATGATTATATACAGTGCAAAGTGCAACAAAACTACAACACGTACACGACTACTACGCTAGTGAAAAGGATGTTTCAACGTTTGTTTCAAACAGTATTTATTCGTTTTGTTTCCATGGCCATAACGATAAATTTTCATAAATTAGATATTTCTTATGATTTCTTGTTTCCAGCAGTTGAATACATTTTACCATGCTATGTTTATTATGATAATATTTTGTGATAAAGCAGTTCCTAATATCTGAACAATTATTGCATTAAATTATATAATGGTACTGACGTCTTCGATATCATCATTGTCACAACATATACATTTTCGATTGTGTCGATTTTATTTCTATATCTACCAGTTTCTAAATTTAATCTATGAGACAATAATCTCTGTGTTAGTATATTCTTTGATATGTTGTAGAGGAATAGGTGTACTTAATTACTGTTTCAAACAAAATTCACCCCAAATTTATTTGTATAAAGAACACTTAGGTAACGTATTGATTGATTCTAAACAATATTGCTGAAAATTATCAATTTATCCAATTTTAATTATATCCAGTACTCTATTTTCATTAAATGAGTCAATATGAAAAGAATTCCATAAATACACTAGAACTAACCTAAATAATTAATTCCTCATATATCCAACCACTCCCCCTCCCCCCTAACATATCCGTATAACAGTTGTCTATAGTCTTGATTAACTTGGTTATTCTGACTTCAACAAAAGTATCAAAATTGTCAATGTTACGTAAGTTTCCTATCAGAAATTTTTATTTTTCAGTGAAAATTTTGCCGATCTCCGTCCGTACAAAAAAGGAGAGTCGTGTTCGGACTGTTCTTCTGGGAGGACATGTGTAAACAAGCTTTTTTCAGTAAGGTTTTTATTCTAATAAACAAAAAAAACACATTAAAATAAAGATACGAACAATTTCATTATTAAAATAAAAAATGCAAATGTATCGTTAGGTTCATAATTAGGGTTACACCTATGCATTACTCATTCCATTAATGGAAGATTTGATCAAAACAATTTTATGCAATTTGGCAATATTCTTCATATATAGATGAATATTATTTTAATAATCTAAAGATGCACAGATAGCAGATTGTCAGTGAATCAAACTGTTTTATGTTATACCTACACTGTCGACACCAGAGAGGTTGGTATAAATAAACAGTTTGATTCACTGACAATCTAATATCGTGTCGACTGTGTAGGTAACATAAAAAGTTTTGATTTCACTGACAATACTGCTATTGTGTCCGCTGTGTAGGTATAAAACATAAAAAAGTTTGATTCCTGACAATTACTATCCGTGTCGACTGTGTAGGTATAACATAAAAAAGATTTGATTCACTGACAATCTACTATCCGTTGTCGGACTGTGTAGGTATAACATGAAACAGTTTGATTCACTGGACAATCTCTATCCGTGTCGACTGTGTAGGTATCAACATAAAACAGTTTGATTCACTGACAATCTGCTATCCGTGTCGACTGTGTACGGTATACTAAAACAAGTTTTGATTCACTGACAATCTGCTTCGTGGTCGACTGTGTAGGTATAACATAAAAACAGTTTGATTCCTGACAATCTAATATCCGTGTCGACTGTGTAAGGTATACACATAAAAAGTTTTGATTCACTGACATACTGCCTATCGTGTCGATGTGTAGGTATAAATAAAAAGTTTTGATTCCCTGACAATCTGCTATCCGTTGTCGACAGTGTAGAATAATAGACATAAAACAGTTTGATTCACTACATTTCTGCTATCCGTGTCGCTGTGTAGGTATAAACATAAAAAGTTTTGATTCACTGACAATCTGCTATCTGTGTCGACTGTGAGGTATAACATAAACAGTTTTGATTCACTGACAATCTGCTATTTCCGTGTCGACGTGTAGGTTTAACAATAAACAGTTTGATTCAACTGCAATTGCTATCCGTGTCGACTGTGTGTAGGTATATACATAAAACAGTTTGACTTCACTGACAATCTATATCGTGTCGACCTGTGTTGGTATAAATAAAAAGTTTGATTCACTGACAATGCTACTATCCGTGTGACTGTGTAGGATAAAGACATAAAACAGTTTTGATTCACTGACAATCTACTATCCGTGTCGACTGTGTAGGTATACATAAAAAAGTTTGATTCATGACAATCTGCTATCGCGTGTCGACTGTGTTAGGTTATAACAAAAACAGTTTGATTCACTGACAATCTCTATCGCGTGTCGTCTGTGTAGGTATAACATAAACAGTTTGAATTCACTGACAATCTGCTATCCGTGTCGACAGTGTAGGTTATGACATCAAAGCAGTTTTGATTCACTGACAATCTGCTATCCCGTTGTCGACTCAGTGTAGGTATATACATAAAAGTTTGATTCACTGACAATCTGCTATCCATGTCGACTGTTCGGTATAGCATAAAAAGTTTTGATTCCACCGACAATTCTGCTATCGTGTCGACTGTGTAAAGGTATAAAACATAAAACAGTTTGATTCACTGACAATCTGCTATCGCGTGTCGACTGGTGTAGGTATAACATAAACGTTTGAATTCACTGACAACTGCTATCCGTGTCGACTTGTGTAGGGTATAACATAAAACAGTTTGAATTCACTGACAATCTGCTCTCGCGTGCGTACTGTGTAGGTAAATAGACATTAAAACAGTTTGATTCACTGACAATCTGCTATCCTGTGCGACTGTGTAGGTTAAAAAATAACAGTTTGGATTACTGACAATCTACATCCGGTCGACTGTGTAGGTATAACATAAAACAGTTTGATTCACTGACAATCTACTATCGCGTGTCGACTGTGTTAGTATAAAAATAAATACAGTTTGAATTCACTGACAATTACTATCCGGTGCCGACTGTGTATGGTATACACATAAAACAAGTTTGATTCCCTGACTGCTACTATCCGTGTCGAAGCTGTGGTAGGTATAACAAAACAGTTTTGATTCACTGACATTCTGCTTATCCGTGTGACTGTGTAGGTATAAACATAAAACAGTTTGATTAGCTGTACAATCTTGCTTAATCCCGTGTCGAACAGTGTAGGTATAGACAATAAAACAGTTTATTCACTGACAATACTGCTATCCGTGTTTGACTGTGTAGGTATACATAACACAACAGTTTGATTTCACTGACAATCTGCTATCTGTGTCGACATGTGTAGGTATACATAGAACAGTTTGATTCACTGACTATCTGCTACCTGTTCGACAGTGTAGGTATAACAAAAACACGTTTTGATTCACTGAAACAATCTCTATCCACCGTGTTGACTGTGTAGGTATAACATAAAACACGTTTTGATTACTGACAATCTACTATCCGCCTTTGACTGTGTAGGTTACATGAAACAGTTTGATTCACTGACAATCTATATCGTGTAGACAGTGGTGGTATAAAACATAAAACAGTTTGATTCAGCTGAGCAATCTGCTATCCGTTGTGCAACTGTGTAGGTATAACATGAAACAGTTTGATTCATGACAAATCTGATATCCGCGTCGACAGTGTAGGTATAACATAAAACAAGTTTGATTCACTGACAATCTGCTATCGTGTCGACAGTGTACTAAGATACAAAACAGTTTGATTTCACTGACAATCCTACTATCCGTGTCGACGTTGTCAGGTATAACATGAACAGTTTTGATTCACTGACAATCTGATATCCGTGTCGACAGTGTAGGTATAACATAAAACAGTTTGATTCACTGACAATCTGCTATCCGTGTCGACAGTGTAGGTATAACATAAAACAGTTTGATTCACTGACAATCTACTATCCGCGTCGACTGTGTAGGTATAACATAAAACAGTTTGATTCACTGACAATCTACTATCCGTGTCGACAGTGTAGGTATAACATGAAACAGTTAGATTCACTGACAATCTGCTATCCGTGTAGACAGTGTAGGTATAACATAAAACAGTTTGATTCACTGACAATCTGCTATCCGTGTCGACAGTGTAGGTATTACATAAAACAGTTTGATTCACTGACAATCTACTATCCGTGTCGACTGTGTAGGTATAACATAAAACAGTTTGATTCACTGACAATCTGCTATCCGTGTCGACAGTGTAGGTATAACATAAAACCGTTTGATTCACTGAAATCTACTATCCGCGTCGACAGTGTAGGTATAACCTAAAACAGTTTGATTCACTGACAATCTACTATCCGTTTTCGACAGTGTAAGGGTATTAACTTAAAACAGTTTGATTCACTGACAATCTGCTATTCGCGCGTGTCGACTGTGTAGGTATAACATAAAACAGTTTGATTCACTGACAATCTACTATCCGTGTCGACTGTGTAGGTTTTAAACATAAAAAAGTTTGAATTCACTGACAATCTGCTATCTGTGTCGACTGTGTAGGTATAACATAAAACAGTTTGATTCACTGACATTCTACTATCCGTGTCGACAGTGTAGATATAACATAAAACAGTTTGATTCACTGACAATCTGCTATCTGTGTCGACAGTGTAGATATAACATAAAACAGTTTGATTCACTGACAATCTGCTATTCGTGTCGACAGTGTAGGTATAACATAAAACAGTTTGATTCACTGACAATCTGCTATCCGTGTCGACTGTGTAGGTATAACATAAAACAGTTTGATTCACTGACAATCTGCTATCCGTGTCGACTGTGTAGGTATAACATAAAACAGTTTGATTCACTGACAATCTGCAATCCGTGTCGACAGTGTAGGTATTACATAAAACAGTTTGATTCACTGACAATGTGCTATCCGTGTCGTCTATGTAGGTATAACATAAAACAGTTTGATTCACTAACAATCTGCTATCCGTGTCGACAGTATAGGTATAACATAAAACAGTTTGATTCACTGACAATCTGCTATCCGTGTCGTACTGTGGTAGGTATAACGATAAAACAGTTTGATTCACTGACAATCTGCTATCCGTGTTCGAGCTGTGTAGGTATAACATAAAACAGTTTGATTCACTGACAATCTACTATCCGTTTTGACAGTGTTAGGTATAACATAAAACAGTTTGATTCACTGACAATCTGCTATCCGTGTCGTCTATGTAGGTATAAATAAAACAGTTTGATTCACTGACAATCTGCAATCCGTGTCGACAGTGTAGGTATTTACATAAAACAGTTTTGATTCACTGACAATCTACTATCGTGTTGACTGTGTAGGTATAACATAAAAGGTTTGATTCACTGACAATGCTGCTTATCCGTGTCGACTGTGTAGGTATACATAAAACAGTTTGATTCACTGCAAATCTTCTATCCGTGTCGACTGTGCTAGGTATAACATAAAAAGTTTGATTCACTGACATCTAATATCCGCTGTCGACTGGTGTAGGTATAACATCAAAACAGTTTGATTTCACTGACATACTTGCATCCTGTGTCGACTGTGTAGGTATAACATAAAACAGTTTGATTCACTGACAATCTACTATCCGTGGTCGACTGTGTAGGTATAAATAAAACAGTTTTGATTCACTGACAATCTTTACTATCCGTGTTCGACTGTGTAGGTAATAACATAAAACAGTTTTGATTCACTGACAATGCTACTATCCGTGTCGACTGTGTAGGTATAACATAAAACAGTTTGATTCACTGACAATCTGCTATCCGTGTCGACTGTGTAGGTTAAATAACACAGTTTGATTCACTGACAATCTGCTATTCGTGTCGACTGTGTAGGTATAACATAAAACAGTTTGATTCCACTGACAATCTGGTATCCGTGTCGACAGTGTAGGTTATAACATAAACAGTTTGATTCACTGACATTCTGCTATCCGTGTTCGACTGTGTAGGTATAACATAAAACAGTTTGATTCCTGACAATCTACTATCCGTGTCGACTGTGGTAGGTATAACATAAACAGTTTGATTCACTGACAATCTGCTATCCGTGTGGTCGACTGTGTAGGTATAACATAAAACAGTTTGATTCACTGACAATCTGCTATCCGTGTCGAACTGTGTTAGGTATAAATAAACAGTTTGATTCAACTGACAATCTAATATCCGTGTCGACATGTGTAGGTATACATAAAACAGTTTGATTCACTGACAATCTGCTATCTCGTGTCGACTGTGTAGGTATACATAAAACAGTTTTTGATTCACTGACAATCTACTATCGCGTGTCGACTGTGTAGGTATAACATAAACAGTTTTGATTCACTGACAATCTACTATCCGTGTCGAACTGTGTAGGTTAACATGAAAACAGTTTGATTCACTGACAATTCTACTATCCGTGTCGACTGTGTAGGTATATACATAAAAACAGTTTGATTCACTGACAATCTGCTATCCGTGTCGACTGTGTAGGTATAACATAAAAAGTTTGATTCACTGACATCTGCTATCCGTGTCGACTGTGTAGGTATAACATAAAACAGTTTTGATTCACTGACAAATCTTAATATCCGTGTCGGACTGGTGTAGGTATAACATAAAACAGTTTGATTCACTGACAATCTGCTATTCGTGTCGACTGTGTAGGTTATAACATAAAACAGTTTGATTACTGACAATCTGCTATCGGGGTCGCAGTGTAGGTATAACATAAAACAGTTTGATTCACTGGACATTCTTCTATCCGTGTCGACTGTGTAGATATAACATAAAACGTTTGGATTCACTGACAATCTGCTATCTGTGTCGACTGTGAAGGTAATAACATAAAACAGTTTGATTCACTGACAATCTGCTATCCGTGTCGACAGTGTAAGGTATAACATAAAACAGTTTGATTCACTGACAATCTGCTATCCGTGTCGACTGTTGTAGGTATAAATAAAACAGTTTGATTCACTGACAATCTAACTATCCGTGTCGACTGTGTAGGTTATAACATAAAACAGTTTGATTCACTGACAATCTACTATCAGTGTCGACTGTGTAGGTATAACATAAAACAGTTTGATTTCACTGACAATCTACTATCCGTGTCGACTGTGTAGGTATAACAATAAACAGTTTGATTCACTGAAATCTGCTATCCGTGTCGACTGTGTAGGTATAACATAAAAACAGTTTGATTCACTGACAATCTTCGCTATCCCGTGGTCGGTCTGTGTAGGTATAACATAAAACAGTTTTGATTCACTGACAATCTGCTATCCGTGTCAGACAGTGTAGGTATAACATAAAACAGTTTGATTCACTGACAATCTACTATCCGTGTCGACTATGTAGGTATAGACATAAAACAGTTTGATTCACTGCAAACTGCTATCCATGTCGACTGTGTAGGTATAGCATAAAAACAGTTTGATTCACCTGAATCCTGCTATCGTGTCGACTGTGTAGGTTAAACATAAACAGTTTGATTCACTGACAATCTGCTATCCGTGTCGACTGTGTAGGTTATAACATATAACAGTTTGATTCACTGACAATCTGCTATTGCGTGTCGACTGTGTAGGTATAACATAAAACAGTTTGATCACTGACAATTTCTTATCCGTGTCGACTGTGTAGTATATAACATAAAAATGTTTTGATTCACTTGACAATCTACTACCGTGTCGACTGTGTAGGGTATAAATAAAACAGTTTGATTCACTGACAATCTACTATCCGTGCCGACTGTTTGTAGGGTATAAACATAAACAGTTTGATTCACTGACAATCTCACTATCCGTGTCGACTGTGTTAGTAATATACATAAAACAGTTTGATTCACTGATAATCTGCTATCCGTGTCGACTGTGTAGGTATAACATAACACCAATTTGATTCACTGACAATCTGCTATCCGTGTCCGACAGTGCGTAAGGTATAACACAAAACAGTTTTTGATTCACTGACAATCTGCTATCTGTGTCGACTGTGTAGGTATAACATAAAACAGTTTGATTCACTGACAATCTGCTATCCGTGTCGACAGTGTAGGTATAACATAAAACAGTTTGATTCACTGACAATCTACTATCCGTTTTGACTGTGTAGGTATAACAGAAACAGTTTGATTCACTGACAATCTTACTATCCGTGTCGACTGTGTAGGTTATAACATGAAACAGTTTGATTCATGACCAATCTGCTATCCGTGTCGACAGTGTAGGTATAAAATAAAACAGTTTGATTCAACCTGACAATCTGCTATCCGTGTCGACGTGTAGGTATAATAACATAAAACAGTTTGATTCACTGACAATCTACTATCCGCGTTGACTGTGTAGGTATAACATAAAACAGTTTGATTCACTGACAATCTATATCCGTGTCGACAGTGTAGATATAACATAAAACAGTTTGATTCACTGACAATCTACTATCCGTGTCGACTGTGTAGGTATAACATGAAACAGTTTGATTCACTGACAATCTGATATCCGTTGTCGACAGTGTAGGTATAACATAAAACAGTTTGATTCACTGACAATCTGCTATCCGTGTCGACAGTGTAAGTATAACATAAAACAGTTTGATTCACTGACAATCTACTATCCGCGTCGACTGTGTAGGTATAACATAAAACAGTTTGATTCACTGACAATCTACTATCCGTGTCGACAGTGTAGGTATAACATGAAACAGTTTGATTCACTGACAATCTGCTATCCGTGTAGACAGTGTAGGTATAAATAAAACAGTTTGATTCCACTGACAATCTTGCTATCACGTGTCGACAGTGGTAGGTATAACATAAAACAGTTTGATTCACTGACATCTACTATCCGGCGTCGACAGTGGTAGGTATAACATAAAAACAGTTTGATTCACTGACACTCTACTATCCGTTTCGACAGTGTAAGGTATAACATAAAACAGTTTGATTCACTGACAATCTGCTATCCGTGTCGACTGTGTAGGTATAACATAAAACAGTTTGATTCACTGACAATCTACTATCCGTGTCGACTGTGTAGGTATAACATAAAACAGTTTGATTCACTGACAATCTGCTATCTGTGTCGACTGTGTAGGTATAACATAAAACAGTTTGATTCACTGACATTCTACTATCCGTGTCGACAGTGTAGATATAACATAAAACAGTTTGATTCACTGACAATCTGCTATCTGTGTCGAAAGTGTAGATATAACATAAAACAGTTTGATTCACTGACAATCTGCTATTCGTGTCGACAGTGTAGGTATAACATAAAACAGTTTGATTCACTGACAATCTACTATCCGTTTCGACAGTGTAGGTATAACATAAAACAGTTTGGATTCACTGACAATCTGCTATCCCGTGTCGGACTGTTGTAGGTATAACATAAAACAGTTTGATTCACTGACAATCTACTATATCCGTGTCGACTGTGTAGGTATAACATAAAAACAGTTTGATTCACTGACAATCTGCTATCTGTGTCGACTGTTTAGGTATAACATTAAAAACAGTTTGATTCACTGAATTCTACTATCCGTGTTCGACAGTGTAGATATAATACATAAAAAGTTTGATTCACTGACAATCTGCTATCTGTGTCGACCAGTGTTAGATATACATAAAACAGTTTGATTACTGCATGCTGTATTACGTGTCGACAGTGTAGGTTATAACATAAAACAGTTTGATTCACTGACAATCTGCTTATCCGTGGTCGACTGTGTAGGTTATAACATAAAACAGTTTTGATTCACTGACAATCTGCTATCTCGCTGTCCGACAGTGTAGGTACTAATACATAAAACAGTTTTGATTCACTGACAATCTGCTATCCGTGTCGACTGTGTAGGTATAACATAAAACAGTTTGATTCACTGACAATCTGCTATCCGTGTCGACAGTGTAGGTATAACATAAAACAGTTTGATTCACTGACATTCTGCTATCCGTGTCGACTGTGTAGGTATAACATAAAACAGTTTGATTCACTGACAATCTGCTATCTGTGTCGACTGTGAAGGTATAACATAAAACAGTTTGATTCACTGACAATCTGCTATCCGTGTCGACAGTGTAGGTATAACATAAAACAGTTTGATTCACTGACAATCTGCTATCCGTGTCGACTGTGTAGGTATAACATAAAAAGTTTGATTCACTGACAATCTACTATCCGGTGTCGAATGTGTAGGTATAACATAAAACAGTTTGATTCACTGACAATCTACTATCCGTGTCGACTGTGTAAGGTATAACATAAAACAGTTTGATTCACTGACATCTACTATCCGTGTCGACTGTGTAAGGTATACATAAAACAGTTTGATTCACTGACAATCTTGCTATCCGCGTGTCGACTGTGTAGGTATAACATAAAACAGTTTTGATTTCACTGGCAATCTGCCTATCCGTGTCGTCTGTGGTAGGTATAAACATAAAACAGTTGATTCACTGACAATCCTGCTATCCGTGTCGACAGTGTAGGTATAACATAAAACAGTTTGGATTCACTGACAAATCTACTATCCGTGTCGACTAATGTAGGTATAACATAAAAAGTTTGATTCACTGACAATCTGCTATCCGTGTCGACTGTGGTAGGTATAGCATTAAAACAGTTTTGATTCCACCGACAATTGCTATCCGTGTCGACTGTGTAGTAAAACATAAAAAAGTTGATTCACTGACAATCTGGCTTCCGTGTCGACTGTGTAGGTATAACATAAAACAGTTTGAATTCAACTGACAATCTGCTATCCGTGGTCGACTGTGTAGGTTATAACATAAAAACAGTTTTGATTTCAATGACAATCTGCTATCCGTGCCGACTGTGTAGGTATAACATAAAACAGTTTGATTCACTGACCAATCTGCTATCCGTTGTCGACTTGTGGTAAAGGTATAAAATAAAAGTTTGATTCACTGACAATCTTCTATCCGTGTCGACTGTGTAGGTATAAATAAACAGTTTTATTCCTGACAATCTACTATCCGTGTCGACTGTTGGTAGGTTAAATTAAAACCAGTTTGATTCAACTGACAATCTACTATCCGTGCGACTGTGTAGGTATAACATAAACAGTTTGATTCCACTGACAATCTACTATCCGTGTCGACTGTGTTAGTATAACATAAAACAGTTTGATTCACTGATAATCTGCTATCCGTGTCGACTGTGTAGGTATAACATAAAACAATTTGATTCACTGACAATCTGCTATCCGTGTCGACAGTGTAGGTATAACATAAAACAGTTTGATTCACCGACAATCTGCTATCCGTGTCGACTGTGTAGGTATAACACAAAACAGTTTGATTCACTGACAATCTGCTATCTGTGTCGACTGCTGTAGGCTAATAACATAAAACAGTTTTGATTCACTGACAATCTGCTATCCCGTGTCGACAGTGTAGGTATAACATTAACACAGTTTTATTCACTGACAATCTACTATCCGTTTTTGACTGTGTAGGTATAACATGAAACAAAGTTTGATTCACTGACAATCTACTATCCGTGTCGACTGTGTAGGTATAACATGAAACAGTTTGATTCACTGACAATCTGCTATCCGTGTCGACAGTGTAGGTATAACATAAAACAGTTTGATTCACTGACAATCTGCTATCCGTGTCGACAGTGTAGGTATAACATAAAACAGTTTGATTCACTGACAATCTACTATCCGCGTCGACTGTGTAGGTATAACATAAAACAGTTTGATTCACTGACAATCTATATCCGTGTCGACAGTGTAGATATAACATAAACAGTTTGATTCACTGACAATCTACTATCCGTGTCGACTGTGTAGGTTACATGAAAACAGTTTGATTCACTTGAACAATCAATATCCGTGTCGACCCAGTGTAGGTATAACATTAAAACAGTTTGATTTCCACTGGACAATACTGCTTATCCGTGTCGACAGAGTAGGTATAACATAAAACAGTTTGATTCACTGACCAATCTACTTCCCGCGTCGACTGTGTAGGTATAAACTTAAAAAGTTTGCATTCACTGACAATCTACTATCCGTGTCGACAGTGTAGGCTATAACATGAAACAGTTTGATTCACTGACAAATCTGCTATCCGTGTAGACCAGTGTAGGTATAACATAAAACAGTTTGATTCAACTGACAATCTGCTATCCGTTGTCGACAGTGTAGGTATATACATAAAACAGTTTGATTCACTGACAATCTACTATCCGCGTCGACCAGTGTAGGTATATAACATAAAACAGTTTTGATTCACTGACAATCTACTATCCGTTTCGACAGTGTAGGTATAACATAAAACAGTTTGATTCACTGACAATCTGCTATCCCGTGTCGGACTGTGTAGGTATAACATAAAACAGTTTGATTCACTGACAATCTACTATCGTGTCGACTGTGTAGGGTATAACATAAAACAGTTTGATTTCACTGAAATCTGCTTATCTGTGTCGACTGTGTGGTATACATAAAACAGTTTGATTCACTGACATTCTACTATCCGTGTCGACAGTTGTAGATATAACATAAAACAGTTGATTCACTGACAATCTGCTATTTGTGGACAGTGTAGATTATAACATAAAACAGTTTGATTCACTGACAATCTGCCTATTC
>SAYR01023573.1:538012-555902 GCA_004382745.1 Argopecten irradians irradians | reverse complement strand
ACGAATGAATTCACGTTGGTAGAGTTACCTGAGCTCATAAACAAAGGGGAAAAAAGTCTTACATTAAAAATAAGTGCACTATATCATATAACACAAAGAATTGCTAGCTACATGTATGCTATATGTGGAAGAGAGCCTAGATTTCGTCCCTGACCGGACTTTGATTCAGTTACATGTATCTCTCGTATTTTTCCCACATATTGTACAATTTTCGGCTTATCTCCATAACTTCATAAAAATGCTGCGGAAAACTTAGTGGGGGCGGGCTTGAAATTCAAATTTGCAATTTATTAATATTTTGCTGAATCTTATAAATCTACTGTACATTGATAGTTTATTAATTTCCGGTTCCGTTTCCAATACTAAACACCGCCTGGGGAGGGCTGTCTGGCGCATCCGTTACTGTAGCCGTATATACGTATCGTCGTACCCACAGGAACCTGGCACGAAAATTTTTAACCAATAGTATACATATATATATATATATATATATATATATATTATAGTATCAAGGGTATGAACTCGGCAATAGAGAAAAACGGACCTATTTTTAAAAAACCGTGATTATTTTAATAAATAGGTTTTATACAACATTGACGGATATCTACTTATCTTTTCCATTGAGTGCTTGATGAGACAAAAATTGGTCAAGTATTGACGAAGTATCGCTTGATGAATCGGGAAATTTACGAAAAATATGCTAGGTAGACATTTCCCTGTCCGGTTCGAATTCTCTGTCTAAAAATGTACCTATGCAACGTGTTGGTGTGAAGTTGCTCGATATACGACATTCGACATTCAACATTCAAATATCGTTGGCCACCGACGCCTTTAGAATGTTGTGCAGCTTCGACTATACGACATTCAACATTCGGAACTTTATATATAACTGACAAACGAACGGCCTTTTAAAATGTTGTGCGCTCGACATACGACTTCAACATTCGCAACTTATATATAATGACCTAACGAAATGGACTTTTGAATGTTGCGCAGATCGACATTCGACATTCATCATTCATAACTTATGTATAACCTGATAAACGAACGGACTTTTGAATGTTGTGCAGCTCGACATTCGACATTTCAACATCAAAACAATAACTGGCCAACGACAACAGAATCTGAATGTTGCACAGATCGACATACGACTTTTCAACATTCAGAACTTATGTATACCTGATAAACGAACGGACTTTTGAATGTTTTGGTGAGCTCGATATACGACATTCAACATTCGGAACTTATATATAACTGACTAACGAACGGACTTTTGAATGTTGTGCAGCTCGACATTCGACATTCAACATTCAGAACGTATGTATAAAACAAAAACGATCGGACATTTGAATGTTGTGCAGCTCGACATACGACATTCAACATTCGGAACTTATATATAACTGACTAACGAAAGGACTTTTGAATGTAGTGCAGCTCGACATTCGACATTCAACATTCAGAACTTATGTATAACTGATAAAAACGATCGGACTTTTGAATGTTGCACAGATCGACATTCAACATTCAACATTCAGAACTTATGTATAACTGATAAACGAACGGACTTTTGAATGTTGTGTAGCTCGACATACGACATTCAACATTCGGAACTTATATATAACTGACTAACGAACGGACTTTTGAATGTTGTGCAGCTCAACATTCAACATTCAACATTCAGAACTTATGTATAACAGACAAACGATCGGACTTTTGAATGTTGCGCAGCTCGACATTCGACATTCAACTATACGACATTCAACATTCAGAACTTATATATAACTGACTTACGAACGGACTTTTGAATGTTGTGCAGCTCGACATTCAACATTCAGAACGTATGTATAACAGACAAACGATCGGACATTTGAATGTTGCCCAGCTCGACATTCGACATTCAACATTCAGAACTGATGTATAACTGATAAACGAACGGACTTTTAAATGTTGTGCATCTCGACATACGACATTCAACATTCAGAACGTATGTATAACAACAACTACATTCGACTTTTGAATGTTGCATCATACGCTACAATCGAACCATTCAACATTCTCATACTTATGTATAACTGATAAACGAACGGACTTTTGAATGTTGTGCAGCTCGACATTCGACATTCAACATTCCAAACCAATAACTGGCCAACGACAACAGAATCTGAATATTGCACAGCTCGACATACGACATTCAACATTCAGAACTTATATGTAACTGACTTACGAACGGACTTTTGAATGTTGTGCAGCTAGACATACGACATTCAACATTCAGAACGTATGTATAACAGACAAACGATCGGACTTTTGAATGCTGCGCAGCTCGACATACGACATTCAACATTCGGAACTTATATATAACTGACAAACGAACGGACTTTTGAATGTTGTGCAGCTCGACATACGACATTCCAACATTCGGAACTTATATATAACTGCACAAACAAACTATAATATATATATATATATATATATATATATATGTATACTATTGGTTAAAAATTTTCGTGCCAGGTTCCTGTGGGTACGACGATACGTATATACGGCTACAGTAACGGATGCGCCAGACAGCCCTCCCCAGGCGGTGTTTAGTATTGGAAACGGAACCGGAAATTAATAAACTATCAATGTACAGTAGATTTATAAGATTCAGCAAAATATTAATAAATTGCAAATTTGAATTTCAAGCCCGCCCCCACTAAGTTTTCCGCAGCATTTTTATGAAGTTATGGAGATAAGCCGAAAATTGTACAATATGTGGGAAAAATACGAGAGATACATGTAACTGAATCAAAGTCCGGTCAGGGACGAAATCTAGGCTCTCTTCCACATATAGCATACATGTAGCTAGCAATTCTTTGTGTTATATGATATAGTGCACTTATTTTTAATGTAAGACTTTTTTCCCCTTTGTTTATGAGCTCAGGTAACTCTACCAACGTGAATTCATTCGTGGCAAATCCAATATTTAGCAGTTGCCTGTGTTCTAGGCTGTTAAATCTCGGGTTGTCGCAGTTTGAGACCGCGAAAACTCGACAAGGCGACAACACGACAAGGCGACAACACAACAACACGAGATGGCCGTAATCAGCCACCATACGTTACAGACAATCCCATTTTTATTATTATAATATTATATACCTAATTTAGTAATGGGCGACATTTTTACTTTTGGAATGCTGGGAGATTTTTTTAAATGTTTATAGTTAAAAATTACATATAAAGCAAAATGATATTAAATAAGGAATTCCAGTAACATTTATTCCACTTTATCCATATTTTTCGAACATGTGTTATATATTATACAACCTATTACTTCTCAAAATCACTGTACGAAATAAATCCATATCATCCATTTTTTTTAAAGAGATATGACGTCTAGTCGTATTCGGTTTATGGGACACTGAAAAACAGGACTAAAATTTGTACGCGATACTTTACATACATCACAATATACTGGTGTTATAATTGGCATACAGATAGATAGTGACCACCTATATCTCATCCCTCTTTCCCTATCGGGATTGTTTCGACTCAATGTTTACAAGTGATGTTGGATATGTAAAATATATATTTCATATCAGGACATGTTAATCTGATAACATTACATTTTATCACAACAAATTTATATATGATAACATAGAGATCAATTGTTAAATTAAAAATATAAGTAAACATTTTTCCCATTTTCCGTACGGGTACATCGGAGGACGACTTTTTAGGATATGATTAAAGTTATATTTTTATTACACTGAATTAAAATGAGCCATATATAGTAAGTCGGTCCTCTGATGCGTTCTGCGAAAAAAAAAATAATTAGAGAAAACGCCATTTCATTAATTAATTAGCTACTGCAATTAACAGTAACGAAACGGGCCGATATGCGCCATACCTCATTATTTGTACCAGTTTTCAACGGGTAAATGATTTCTCATAGATGAACATCATTAATCAGTATAATAAAGAATTTTCTTGTTATTGCGGACATCTAACAATGTTTCGCATTCAAATCATGAATGATACATATAGCTTATAATGGTCAAGTTTTCATTACTAGCATTAGGTAATATATTAACTCTCCTTATAATATCACAGCCTTTCATCAGATTTGCTATTCTCGATTTTTTTTTCATAGTGGTATGCAAAAAAAATATTGGCCAATCAGAAAGCCAGATTTGGTATGAAAACAAAGAAAAATTAATTATAACTAAATTAGTCAAATTTAACATATTTCACGTGATAGTCTTGTGTATCGACGTATTTACCATGTATAAAAGCAATGATTTTACTGTGTCTAAATGGCTTATTGCTCTTCGTCTGACAACAGGGATGAAGTTTTATACGTTGTACAGCACGGGTACAGTCAGGAATGTAAGTTATACATGTTGCATGTGACGGTTACAGCCAGGGATGTAGGTTACAGTCAGGGATGCAAGTTATATACGTTGTACAGCACGAGTACAGTCAGGGATGTAAGTTATATTAGTTGTATGTGACGGGAACAGTCAGGGATGTAAGTTATATAAGTTTCATAGTACGGGTACAGTCAGGAATGTAACTAATATATGTTGTATAGTACGGGTACAGTCAGGGATGTAAGTTATATACTTTGTATAGCACAGGTACAGTCAGGAATGTAAGTTATTTATGTTGCATAGTGCATTTTTAGACAGAGATTCGACCGGACAGGGAAATGTCTACATCGCATATTTTTCGTAAATTTCCCGATTCATCAAGCGATAACTTCGTCAATACTTGACCAATTTTGTTCATCAAGCACTCAATGGAAAGATTAGTAGATATCCGTCAATGTTGTATAAAACCTATTTATTAAAATAATCACGGTTTTTAAAAAATAGGTCCGTTTTTCTCTATTGCCGAGTTCATACCCTTGATACTATAATATATATATATATGTATACTATTGGTTAAAATTTTTCGTGCCAGGTCCCTGTGGGTACGACCGCGGCCGTCCGGGTACCAGCAGTGATACGTACAGTGTATATACGGCTACAGTAACGGATGCGCCAGACAGCCCTCCCCAGGCGGTGTTTAGTATTGGAAACGGAACCGGAAATTAATAAACTATCAATGTACAGTAGATTTATAAAATTCAGCAAAATATTAATAAATTGCAAATTTGAATTTCAAGCCCGCCCCCACTAAGTTTTCCGCAGCATTTTTATGAAGTTATGGAGATAAGCCGAAAATTGTACAATATGTGGGAAAAATACGAGAGATACATGTAACTGAATCAAAGTCCGGTCAGGGACGAAATCTAGGCTCTCTTCCACATATAGCATACATGTAGCTAGCAATTCTTTGTGTTATATGATATAGTGCACTTATTTTTAATGTAAGACTTTTTTCTCCTTTGTTTATGAGCTCAGGTAACTCTACCAACGTGAATTCATTCGTGGCAAATCCAATATTTAGCAGTTGCCTGTGTTCTAGGCGTTTGTTAGAAAGGCTTATTCCCGGAAAAAGGGTCCCGGGCTGCTGAAGTGACCGTATATATAGTAGTGATTCCCAGGTCAGTTCATACTCATGTATCATCAGCGGTTACATGTCGATTTCATGAGCAATGAACCCCAAAACACACATCTTTATTTTATTTATCAACAAACAAATACGTGTTTTATTTCCAATAAGTTTTTGAGACAAAAATTTAATTGATTTTGCATATTTCTCAGGCAGCAACAATACAGACTCGTGATATATATGCAAAATCAAATTCTCTAAGAAATTAGGAATGAAAACATACAGAGATATTTTTGAAACAGACATGCATATTTATATATATTATCGAACTTTTAGTCGGCATTAATGTCAGCATGCTACATGCCTAATATTTGGAGTTTTTTCCCACCTGATATATCATGCGATATGAATCTGAAACATTCGGAATATCTTAATTTCATGTTTGCAGCTGAACACATGTAGCAAACGTTGTCTTTGTTTTGTCTTTTTTAAAATGTTTCAATCTCAATGAAGTGTTAAAGAATCTACATTTATGCACAATGCAGTTGCTTATATGTTACTAATCTTTGTAAATATTGTACCACGTATTTGACTTGATATAATGGTGACCAGATATCATTATAACGAGCTCCCCATTACATATCAATGATCTGTACTCTATACATGGTCAGAGCTTTTCCACTTCAAACTAATTGCGTATATATAGACATGTGTATATATAGAAACATATCATTAGGTTGTAAGTCAATCCTACAAATATGTTTGGAATTTTGGCTTTGCATTATCAATGTGTGTGAGTTGTTGGCCAGATTCGCCTGTACATGCAAGTATGAACGGTAAACTCGATTTGTTAATGAATTCGTAGGCCTAATATTTTACATTTACATGTTGGCAGACGTTTTGATGTAATCTTTCTTAATACTTGCTGTTTCCTTTTTTAAGTGAAGGGAAATGGTAACAGTTCGCTGTAACTAAGTAGGCCAACATTCCGGATTTATTACTAATTATGCGTACAGTCATTACATGTACACGTATATACGTACAATGTACATAAATACAATGTAAGTGTACATCGGGTGTTTTTGAAACTTTCAAATTACAAATCACGTTTGAGAACGTCGGTGGTTTTCTTCTTCGATTTTCCTCTACATGGTTCTTTAATGAAATATAATATATAAGGTGACTATAGCTACTTGTATATGTTAGACTAGTTTTAAATTATTTTCGCCTATGTGTTTAAAACTGTTAAATTATGAGGAAATATTTTAGATCTCCATATAACTTACACCAATGTATACTATGTACTTTTGAAGATCTATCTGGATTTTAATCAAATTTGAACTTAAAATCCTGCAATATTTTCAGTGTATATTATTTATCGTTTAAATTCCTACTATACGTAGTTAAATTACACTTAACAGTCACAGTACATTTTAAATTTTGAAGACGCTTCCGTTAGTTACGTACCTTGACTTTTATTCTTTTCATAACTTGAGTCTAATGAAAAAAAAAGAGTTTTTTTTATTCTTATGTAGTACTAGTATATGTACCGTGACAGACATACAGCTCCATCGTTAAATATACAAATGTACATTGTACATCATACGCCGATAACATTTTATTAGATAACGTTTATACAAAATAAGTTCAAGTTCAAGACATGTAGCAATCCTTAAACTACATGTAGTATACTTAGGACTGACTAATTATAAGCATTTGGGAATTCCCGATTACACACGAGACGCGGATATACGTACCGTATTCGGTTTTATAATTAATGATGCTAGTCAACTTCCGGTTCTGGATGCTGGTGGATTTGGGATTTGGATTTGTTTACATATGGAGTTCACCATCTTTTTGAAACGTTTGAAGAGAGTAAGTTATTTCTGTTATTTCAATTCACGTATTTAATTTACGAATTAAGTTTGAAGAACCGAATTCCCTTAGTCATGTTTGTTGTACGACTCTCTTCAGTATAATGCAAATTGTACTTTCGGTTATATAATTAGGCATACACTGGCTACAGTCACAGTCAGATAATAGTAGATTACGGTAGATTGTAGTTGATGGACTATATGTACGATAGCAGTTTCCCATTCCCCCGGAAAGTTTAAGTTATGCTTGAATATTTTGTGTGTATTTTGTGTTGAACCGTATACATACGAAGAATGCCATGCTGCAGTCCAAACTATAGCCAGTATAGGCCTAGGTTCTTGCCAACCGTTATCAATTATTCCAATAACATGTAGTTAGGCATAAGGCCTAAAATTACGTCATGTCTAATAACAAATCGGGTAACCAGTGGCTCGATATATGTGTAAGTAAACTGTTATGTTAACAATGTACAGGACTGAGGAGTGTACAGTCTGTACAATGTTATGTCCATTATACATGTATATATATGTAGGTCATCATTTATTTAGATGTAATATGACTGAAAGCAAGGTCTCAGTTGGCACAACCAGATGTTTAAGTGTATTAGTAATAAATTGACAACATTGAGAAATGAGAAAAAAATGAATTTGAATGAAATAACGAAGCTGACTAACTTATTTTTATTATTTATGTATTTTACAAATATTTGGTCCCCGACCTCCATTTCCGGAACATATATTTTTTTTGTAAGTTGATTGTACTGGAAGCTGCATGATTGGTAGCTATAGGGAGAATGTATTATTTGAACATGGCCCAAGAATATTTAATATACATAAAAAATGAGATTTTTTTTTAAAAGCTGAAAAAAAAAATTCTGATGCATTTGAATTCTGCTTGTGATTGATGGCAACAATCATTGTATTAATTATCAGAAGGAATGTCATTAAAGGTAAATAAGTCAAGTGAAAGAAATAGATAACTTATAATGGTTATATGTATAATTAGCATCTTACAATACAAAGTTTATTTTGGTGTGAGACGTAAGAAAGACAAGATGACGAGGCTTTGTCGAGTCGTCTCGGCTTTCCATGTTGTAGAGCATCAAAATAAGACTTGTATTGTAAGATACTAACCGTGGATTCTGTTTATCCTGCAACCATTATGACATTCTAAACAAAAGCAAATTGCCGGTTACTTAATTGATTCGTCTTAATTGAGATGATTATTTGATGCGCAAGAATAGATTTATTCACTATTCATGATCAGGTGAATATGACGTCACTTTTTTAGTGCACTGAAAAACATTTCATTCACCAGAAGCTTAATGTTTGGGGTCAAGTTAGAAAATGTTCCGTCAAATATGGAAAAAATTCACGTGATCATGATGTTATTGGGATAAAGCATTTCATATTGCTGGATAAAGCACAAATTTATTCGGTAGTAGTTATCTGTCAGTGTGTAGGATAAATCAAATTAATAAAAATGGCTCTTCTAAATCACTTGAACATTTGGAAAATATAGATATTTACATTCACTTGCCACTTCTACTATATAAAGTAACCAATGCAAAATGAAGTCTACGGGGGTATAACTGACACCCAAAACGTGACCATTATAACGTCACTAATGTAGACACAGTACTGTCAACTGATCATGTTCACCATCAAAATGGCTGTTCCATCTTGTGGATTAAATCATCGTTGATAAACGCGTTTTCTGGTCTAACTTAACAATGTTAATGCAGAGACCCCTTGGGCCCCAAAATGAATTAATAATGTAAATATAAGTATATATTAAACTATCTTCCTATGGCGTCTATATAACCATAGATGCCATATAAGGAAGGCAGTTCATTGCTTAAATCAATGGGCTTGCCTTCTGCCGGATAAATATTTACTTTCATCAAAGTAACAATAGTGTTTGAACTGCTTGGCAATATACATCTAAGATGTACTCACAATCCTCCTCATGAATCCAAAATGGCCCAGGAAATTTGAACTGTTAGTGTATGTGCAGGCTTGAATGATGAAAATATGGATTTTATTATATAATTGTTTAGGTTTTACCTTGAGCACTTAATGCCGGAAGGGTTGTACCCTTATGATCTTAAATGTATATTCCGATAATGTTAGAGCTAAAGCATGACGAGACATTTTCGAAAAAATTATGTCGAAACATGAAAGGCAGCAAAACAATGTCCAGCTAAAGAGAAGTTCTCGAGCGGTATATTGTGGGTAGTATTGACCAGGGTTACATATAATCTTCATATGAATCAATAATTTCATTACATATTACTGTGTTAGTCTCCATCATGCTTTCAAGAACTTTGTACAAAAAAATCTTTATTTCGTTGTCAACTTTGTCAATTTCCTCACCATAACCATTATGTGATAGGAGAAAAGAAAATGTAGCGGCAAACGGGTTTCGAAACCTGGATAGAAGTCCTTGGGCTACCATTTGATTACCTAATTTGAAAAAGTTTCCTTTAAATCACAAATGGCAATTAAATGAAGAACATTTACAATTCATTGTAATTTCAAAAATGTCAAAAACTTTGTTTGATTTCTTCATTAGTCTTGTGTTGATATTTACATATATATAACCTGACTATCCGATTGCACGACATTTAAACTTACCCAGTCATAGTTAGAAAGACATGCAAGTGATTGCAATTGAGCACTGTTCCTACTGGACACAAACCAAGCGTCAATTGAGGGATTCTGGATTACCTATCTACAGACCCGCTATCCCAAAGGCATTAACGAACGTTAATTATATAAATATATACTAATTGACATCAATTGATCTCTCGCTTTTCAATTAATCATCCCAACTTCCAGCATTTTCCCGTTCTGTTCTACGTGTTTTTGATCCTTTACACTTGCTGCCCGGCAAAAGGTGACTAAATTTAGGACTTTGCTTCTTTGCACACACACCGACTAAATTTGCATCCTATACCAATGAGCACTATGTATAAATTTCGCCACAGATTTGACGGCACGCTTTCCAGTCATCGCTCATATATTTTATCGTTCTGCTGAACATCATGGATACATTTTGGTAGATCCATACCTTTTAGTTATGTACAATGTTTTATAGACATTTATAATGTGTTGTCATACATAACTTATGTATAATAGGACCATTATTTTGCATGCACATAAATACTGTTTAAAGATGCTCCACCGCCGACAGAGCATAAATGACATTCATCATTTGAACAGTTATTGGTGTTTAATCGTGTATATATAAGTCTAATTAGCACAAAAATGTAATGAAATAATGTATTTCGCCTTTGGTGCATATATGTGACATGGAATTTTTTCGGGATGCAATTAATTATTTTTTATATTTTTAATTTAAAAGTAAAATTAGAAGTTCAAACTTTTCAATGGTGGTAATGGTGTAAACTAAGTAACTTTTGTAACTGAAGAAAAAATACTAAATCGTCTGCTCATATTTTTGATAGTGAATAAATACCGTTTGTCAGCGGTGGAGCATATAACATTCTGATATATGACCCGATTGGTCATCAATTATTGTGTATGCATGCATGGTTACAATAAAAAAAATTACTGCAAACCAAATAATGTTAATGCAGTCCCAAAGAAGTAAGGCCTAATAATTAACATTTTATACATTTTTTCAGATTTAGAAAATGGAGATGCTAAGAATGTTGGAGAGTAGAGGGAAAATGATGTCCCTGTAAGAATGGATATTGCACCTCCGATACCCAAAGAGAGATATAAACATCTTCAGGATCCTGAGTTACGTAGGAAAAGTTTCAGGAATTGGCCTTCAAGTACCAGCCCATCTTTCCTTACAGAACTTATCAATGAAGGATTTTTTAGCATTGATGAGGAGAAACAAAAAGTGCAATGTGTGTATTGTGGGGGTGTGCTTGTTGATGTAACAGAAGATGAAAATGTTCACATAAATCATTATAGGCATTTCCCAACATGTGAACGGTTCAAGTGGCGTGAATCTAATTTTGCAGCTCTGTTTAATCATTCCAATGGAATTGTAAATGGAGTGAAAGGTTTAACTCTGAGTGATGGGGCTAATGGGGTGTCGTTAGACTCAACTGATAAAGGCTATCACAGTGCCCAGTCTGATTTAGAGGTAGATGGGTCAGTTACAGACTATTTGGATGGAAGGGGCAAAGACTCTTCACAACCATATTACACAATAGGGAACATGAAGTACCCACATCATATCTATTACGCTTTGTATATAGATCGAATGAAGACTTTTAAGAAGTGGCCCAAGGATGCAAATCAGACGCCCAGTGTCCTGTCTGCAGCAGGACTTTTTTATACAGGTAAAATTATTTTAGTTTTTAAGATATTTAGGTAATGATCAATTAAGAAAAAAGTAAATCATTTGTTATTACTTTTCTTGTTCATACAAATAAATATCAGTCTCTTGAACAAGATATACAGAATGTATTTCATGATTTATTTAGAATGACAATGTATGAATATTCATATTTAATTACATGTATTTATTTAAGTTAATACATATAATACAAAATCGTTACTCATTTAAACTTATTATGAAATGCCATCACAGCTAATTCTAAAACATTTTCATAATGCACCTTCCAGATTTATGTTGGATTATCTCCTCTTGATCGAAACTGTGATTATGTTGAATTGCCAGCTAGCCTAGAGCTACCGTGTACTGACAATATGATACAGTTAGACCTATATAGTAATTAATGCACATCACATGTACATGTATACTTTAGAACGGGATACCATTCTGATTTTGGAGACATCACATGTTGTAAAACATTGTTAAATCCATCGGATGAGGACGTTTTTACAACTTACGCGCTAATTAACGTAAATTATGGCAAATATGGTACATATAGATATGCAAGATTGAATCAAATAGTCTTTTCTTTAAAAAACTTTTGTATGTTTTAGGCCTGATAAGATATGTATATGGGAACTTAACGTTTAAGATGAATTTTGTGTCATACGTTAGGTGTGGACGATGTCTGTGAATGCTACTGCTGTGGCGGTCAGTTGGAGGGATGGGAACCTAATGATGTCCCTCAGGACGAACATGACCAATGGTTTGGAGATACTTGTCCATTGACCTTAGCCAAGAATGGCAAGCTGAGTTCAACATGAATAGAACAGGTAGGTACAATATAAACAGTAAACATCAGAAAAAGTATATTGGCTGTCTAATACTCTATACCTAACAAAGGCATGGTTGTCTAAGTCATTTATGTTAACAATGAAGATTCATTTCTCTTGCTATCTGGCACAGTAAAAGTTGATACACAATATCATTAGGATTACCCCGGGATATAAAGATCAAATTGTATTCTCAATAAATATTTATAAACTATTCCAATGTAGGTTCAGCAAGTAAAAATACAAACCTATCATTTGACTTTTAATTTTTTTTTCATTTTGCATTACAGCATCCTTGGATACATTAATGGTACTGGATTTGCCTACAGCTGAGCCATGGAATACATTAGATACATAATATATGGATTACCAGAACAAAACCTTATCAGACATTAATCAGGATGACATATTTCAACGGAATATAGAAACGCCTGTTTACAGCACATTTTGTACCGGAGTGAGCTTATTTCGATGAACTACAATCTTCGCACATTTTCATACATTAACAAGATACTACATTGACATAGTAACTTCAATAAGCGGATCTTATCCCAACAGTTGGGATGATCTTACCTCAACAGTCAGGATGATCTTACACCAACAGTCTGGATAATCTTACCTCCACAGTCAGGATGATCTTATCCCAACAGTCGCGAAGATCTTACCCCAACAGTCTGGTTGATCTTACCCCAACAGTCAGGATGATCTTATCCCAGCTGTCGTGAAGATCTTACCCCAACAGTCTGGATGATCTTACACCAACAGTCTGGATGATCTTAACCCAACAGTCAGGATGATCTTACCCCCACAGTCAGGGTGATCTTATCCCAACAGTCGCGAAGATCTTACCCCAACAGTTGTGATGATCTTACCCCAACAGTCGGGATGATTTTACCCCAACAGTCGAGATGATCTTACTCCAACAGTCAGGATAATCTTACCCCAACAGTCAGGATGATCTTACCCCAACAGTCAGGATGATCTTACCCCAACAGTCGGGATGATCTTACTCCAATAACAGGATGATCTTACTCCAATAACAGGATGGTCTTACCCCAACAGTCAGGATGATCTTACCCCAACAGTCAGGATGATCTTACCCGAACAGTCAGGATGATCTTACCCCAACAGTCAGGATGATCTTACTCCAATAACAGGATGATCTTACTCCAACAGTCAGGATGATTTTACTCCCAATAACAGGATGATCTTACCCCAACAGTCAGGATGATCTTACCCCAACAGTCTGGATGATCTTACCCCAACAGCCGGAATGATCTTACCCTAACAGTCAGGGTGATCTTGCCTCAACAGTCGGGATGATCTTACCCAACAGTCAGGATGATCTTACCTAACAGTCAGGATGATCTTACCCCAACAGTCGGGATGATCTTACCCCAACAGTCGGAATGATCTGACTCCAACAGTCAGGATGATCTTACTCCAATAGTCGGCATGATCTTACCCCAACAGTCGCGAAGATCTTACCCCAACAGTTGTGATGATCTTACCCCAACAGTGGGGATAATCTTACCCCAACAGTCGGGATGATTTTACCCCAACAGTCGAGATGATCTTACTCCAACAGTCAGGATAATCTTACCCAAACAGTCAGGATGATCTTACCCGAACAGTCAGGATGATCTTACCCCAACAGTCAAGATGATCTTACCCCTACAGTCAGGATGATCTTACTTCAATAACAGGATGATCTTACTCCAACAGTCAGGATGATCTTACTCCAATAACAGGATGGTCTTACCCCAACAGTCGGGATGATTTTACTCCCAATAACAGGATGATCTTATCCAAACAGTCAGGATGATCTTGCCTCAACAGCCGGAATGATCTTACCCCAACAGTCAGGGTGATCTTTCCTCAACAGTCGGGATGATCTTACCCAACAGTCAGGATGATCTTACCTAACAGTCAGGATGATCTTACCCCAACAGTCAGGATGATCTTACCTCAACAGTCGGGATGATCTTACCCCAACAGTCGGGATGATCTTACCCCAACAGCCGGGATGATCTTACCCCAACAGTCGGGATGATCTTACCCCAACAGTCGGGATGATCTTACCCCAACAGTCGCGATGATCTTACCCCAACAGTCGCGATGATCTTATCCCAACAGTCGGGATGATCTTACCCCAGCAGTCGGGATGATCTTACCCCAACGGTCAGGATGATCTTCCCCCAACGGTCAGGATGATCTTCCCCCAACGGTCAGGATGATCTTACCCCAGCAGTCGGAATGATCCTACCCCAACAGTCGGGATGATCTTACCCCAACAGTCAGGATGATCTTACCCGAACAGTCAGGATGATCTTACCCCAACAGTCAGGATGATCTTACCCCAACAGTCAGGATGATCTTACCCCAACAGTCAGGATGATCTTACTCCAATAACAGGATGATCTTACTCCAACAGTCAGGATGATCTTACCCCAACAGTCGGGATGATCTTACCCCAACAGTCGCGATGATGTTACCCCAACAGCCGGGATGATCTTACCCCAACAGTCGGGATGATCTTACCCTAACAGTCGGGATGATCTTACCCCAACGGTCAGGATGATCTTACCCCAACAGTCGGGATGATATTACTCCAACAGTCGGGATGATCTTACCTCAACAGTCTGGATGATCTTACTCCAACAGTCGGGATGATCTTACCCCAACAGTCAGGATGATCTTCCCCCAACAGTCAGGATGATCTTACCCCAACAGTTGGGATGATCTAACCCCAACAGTCGGGATTATCTTACCCCAACAGTCGGGATTATCTTACCCCAACAGCCGGGATGATCTTACCCCAACAGTCGGGATGATCTTACCCTAACAGTCGGGATGATCTTACCCCAACAGTGGGGATGATCTTACCCCAACAGTCGGGATGATATTACTCCAACAGTCGGGATGATCTTACCTCAACAGTCTGGATGATCTTACTCCAACAGTCAGGATGATCTTACTCCAACAGTCTAATAAAATCTTAATGGGTTTGTGAAGTGGACAGGGATATCTCAACCCGAATGAAAGAGTTTGGCCGGTCAACCAGAGGCTTGCCGAGGGTTGACGACCAAAATCCTTCACACGGGTTGAGATATCCCTGTCCACTTCACAGACCCATGTTTGATTCTTTTTCTCCCATACGTAGTAGAAAAAAATGATGAAATTCCACTTGGTTTCCAGCTTTTTCATCGTGCCATTATCGCAGGAACGTCGTTATGCGTCAATATTGATGACGTCATCTACAGTGCGTGCCGCAGTTAGGCCGCATGTATTGATGACGTCACGTTATTGTCTAGCTCGTGTGAGCTGTCTTACACCCCCAGTGTAAGATAGAGATATCTTTTCCCTAGCAACCACTGGATATCCCTGTGAAGTATGGGAGAAAGGATGATCTAACCCCAACAGTCAGGATGATCTTACCCCAACAGTCAGGATGATCTTACTCCAACAGTCGGGATGATCATACCCCAACAGTCAGGATGATCTTACCCCAACAGTCAGGATGATCTTACCCCAACAGTCGGGATGATCATACCCCAACAGTCAGGATGATCTTACACCAATAACAGGATGATCTTACCCCAACAGTCGGGATGATCTTACTCCAATAACAGGATGGTCTTACCCCAATAACAGGATGATCTTACCCCAACAGTCGGGATGATCTTACTCCAATAACAGGATGATCTTACCCCAACAGTCAGGATGATCTTACCCCTACAGTCAGGATGATCTTACCCAAACAGTCAGGATGATCTTACTCCAATAACAGGATGATCATACCCCAACAGTCAGGATGATCTTACTCCAATAACAGGATGATCTTACTCCAATAACAGGATGATCTTACTCCAACAGTCAGGATGATCTTACCCCAACAGTCAGGATGATCTTACTCCAACAGTCGGGATGATCTTACTCCAACAGTCGGGATGATCTTACTCCAACAGTCGGGATGATCATACCCCAACAGTCGGGATGATCTTACTCCAACAGTCGGGATGATCTTACTCCAATAACAGGATTATCTTACTCCAACAGTTAGATTGATTTTACCCGTTGTTAAAAATGATTACATTATTGTTTGCAAATAATTGTTTTCGTGCCTTGTCACTTCTTAGCTGTATTAAATACATACCTATTATAAGAGGGTTTCTCACATTTTCGAAAAAAAATATCTCATAAAATAAAAATTTTTATAGTTCCCTTTTTTATTGGAAATGATACTCCTATATAGTGTTTAGTGTTTTTATGAACCTACTGTAAGTTCAGTCAGCCAGTTACATTGCCATGTTGTCGAGGGGTATTATAGCGGTATAATTAAGTAATTTATAATAGTGTGATGACGGGGAGCAATGTAATGTTACGCACATAATATGTTAATTGGTATTTGGACAGCTGAACATATATCGATGTATCTGCATCTTGTTTAGTGTATTATGGAGTGTTGTAGTCTACATATAAGTCAATCTGACCGTTATGCCACAGGGGCCCGTTACTACTGTTTATATTATGATATATATTTTCAGTCACTGGGTACGTTATATCATAACGTACCCAGTGACTGAAAATATATATTATAATATAAACAGTAGTAACGGGCCCCTGTGGTCAGATCCATACCAGTGAGCCTTGTATAAACAGCTTCATTTAGTGTATCTTCTCTCTTCGAATTCAACTCAGTCGATGCATTAAATCCTCTTTATGCTTTGACAGCAAACTGAAAATCACTGTTCCTTATGAATTTACCCTAAGTTTTGTTTTCAACACAGTTAATGCTTCAGTCTTATTTTGATCTGCTTATATAATATATATACATAACGATTTCGCTGTTGACTGAGAAGCATGTAGACATATGGAGACAGCTATAGCCATAGTCTGTAACTAAATCCAATTTAAATATTTGATTTAATAAAAGCAATTAGTGAAATGAACGCATTTTCACAAGTTTTGCCTGTAGCGGTATATATTGCGTTTATAAGCAGTATAAAACCAAATCAACACAATGTCCTCGTAGGTGTGCCACATGTCAGATGTATTTTATTGTCATTCTTGTATAAAATATGTCTTCCTTGTCCACTGGCTAATAAAACACGTATCGCTGTCTCAAGAGAATTCGGTAGTACTTTTTAGTGTAGACGGGATATGTGTGTACTTCCTGACGAGATATGTGTGTACTTCCTGAAGTGAAGACGACAACATGATCTGAATCTCCTTACACCATCCTACATATCTTGTTGGTTGAGTGAGGTAACATCTGCTTCCACCATCCGAAATATCTTGTTGGGATGAGTGAGGTAACATCTGTTTCCACCATCCTAAATATCTTGTTGTGTTGAGTGAGGTAACATCTGTTTCCACCATCC